>JARYGA010007546.1:0-20278 GCA_030545235.1 Helianthus tuberosus
CCGGGTATGGGATTAGTTTTAAAAAATTTCGCGGGTATGGGTCAAGTATGTCACACCCTGGCTTTGCGGAAGCGTGGGTTAATTTGGTGTGACTTCTTAATACCATAGCTTAATCACAACAAAGCTATATGAAAATAAAACATGCAGATCATCCATTGATTTAAGTAAAATACCACAACATTGTCTTAATACGTTGACACATGCAACGGAAATTACAACATAAAAACTTTGTTCTTAACACACAACCCCAAAATATAACATAACATTTGTTTAAGACTTGCGACTCGTCCAGGTAAAAGTCGCAATCCCTAAACATGGATGATCCTGTAATTCTAACACAGCGGGAAAACGTAGCATACCGGGCCAGATCCTTAGTTCCCTGAAATACATGTAAGTTGGAAAAATCAACATAATGTTGAGCGAGTTCATGCGTAAGTGAGTATATAAAACACTTGTAAGTATAAAAGTTTCCTGGTATGTAGCAGTGTAAGAGGACTTGTAATCACCAATGGTTTGCAAGGCCATTAGCATGTCGTGAAATGCAAGTAGGAAGACACAACCCTAGCTGATTTTTGCGTTGGGCAACCAAGTCACTCCAGGTCCGTTTTGGTTAGCCTCAGCGAGGTCCGTTTGGCCTAGAGCTGGGCTCGCTACACCCAGATAGATCTACCGCCTGAGTCCCTCGGTGTTCTAACTACCCATTCACATGATCTAAACCTCCTTACGTAAATCATACCGTGTATAAAGTACTTGTAAACAAAGTAACATGTATTTCACCCCCGCAGTTAAGAAAACTGAAAACAGTTAGAGAAAAGGGGGACATGAACTCACTGTAATGCGTCCTCGAATAACAGCAAATCAACTCAGTCTGCAGCACGACAACCTACAACGTGCTAATATCTATTAGACGAGCGGACGTGCCTTAGCTTAGGGTCTTAATGTTCTTGGGGAAATAGTTAGACAACTATTTCGTGTTTAAATTTCTTGGTTAACGTATAAATAGATTCCTTCCCAAGGATGGGGTATTCGTACAGGTATTATGTATTTGGTGACTTAACGTATTAAAAAAAATACATTTACAAGTCTCCTATCCAACACTTTAAAGTTTTATGTCAAAACTCAAGGCGAGGTTTAATTATGAGATATAAAGTTTCACATACACGATAGAAAAATAATTTTTCTAAGTCTAGATATTTTTAGAAAAATTCGCCAGAACTTCCCCTAAAAACGGGAGTGTCCGTGCTAATACGCACATCATTTTCTTTTTGAAATCAACCCATGATCATCAACAATTAACCATTACGTTTTGACACGCAAAATACTACCCTTGTCGTTTCAGTTTCAATTTGTGAAAACTGGACTGTTTTCGGACGTGTAAATAAATTACTTAACTTATTCCAAAAATTCCCAAATTTTTGTGGAACGTCATAACCGACCCACAAATTATTGTGTAAAAATTTCGGGGTCTCGTTCATTACCAAAAATTTATGGAAAATCGTTTACCGAACTGTGATCAGATTTGTTACATTCTGATCACAGTTTACGGAATAATTCGCCAAAAATTCCTCGTAAGTCCGTTTGTCGAAAATCCAGTTCGAGGGTCACAAATACATCTGTGTTCATCTTTGATAAAAGTTTCAGGGGCTGGTTCGGTTCAGGTTTTAAGTTGTGATCGAAAACACACAGCCCAATTTTCTGCAGTAACAAACAGCCTTAGCTGCTGTCACGGAAACAGATTTTTAAAATAGTAACCGACATCAGAAAAATACGATTCCAGCGCCATTTTCTTCGTTTTTTGAAATGACACGATTTAGGCTTTTGAAATTCCGTTTTTCGAGTTTTTAAGGTCCGTTTACAGCCTGTTAAAGGCGGCTGAAACAGTGACTCAGCATGCTGTTTTGTGATTTCGATGTTATTAAATCGCGTTATAAGTGTCCGATTAGCGGGTTAAACAAGAAAACGACTTTTAAATATCAAGTATGTGTTATCCAACCCTTAACCCGACGAGATTCCACTTTATAAATCATACACAAGTAAACCTTTACGTAGATTTTTATGTTCATACTTATGTTTCATATTTTTCTGATATTCTTGCAATCTAGTGATTTAAACAACAATACTACATGTTAAATGCCATAATTTTCGAACAAGATGAGATCAAGTATGAAGAAACTTACTACTAGCCTCTAGCTAGGGAAGAATCTTGTGTCAAAATGATGAGAAAAGATGTAGAATCAAGCAAGAACAATGCACCCTTGCAATCCCTTCAAGTTGCACCTTCCATGGATGATTTCTAGGCTTAGAATGGACAATGAAAGGAAGGAGATGATGTTGTTTAGGGTGGTGATGGGGTGCTCGGTTGTGGGCAGCCGATCAAGAGATAGGAGAGAGTGAAAATGGGTTGTATAATCTTGTGAAGTGACATACAATATAATGGACCTTACTTATACATTTATTCTCACATATCTTAGTTAGATAGACAAGCAAATCAATTAATACAAGAGAGTTGAAATCAAGCAAGAAGATTGGAAGTATGGTGTTATGACATGTGGGGTCCCACTTGGGGAAAAGAATTCGTTGGGGGGGGGGGGGTATTATGTAAATATTGTGACTAAAGTGTAAGTAATGTGATATATGTTAGTGGTTTATTTTTGGCGGGTGTTATGGCATACGGGGATCATGACTAGCCATAGAAAATAAAACAAAGTGTCTGCCAAAAATTTAGTGTCCCGGGTAATGTCCGGTTCTTACGATTAAATACCGTTCCGTTAAAATGTTTAATTATGCCGAAAAAAACTCTTTATATATATTTTTGTAACATAAATTATTCCCGGTACTTAGGAAAATATACGGGACCGTTCTGAAGTGTTTTTGCACTGTATTAGCAATTTAAAATGCTGAGTTCTATAATAAAGCGCAGAATTTTGTATTTAAAGTACGTTTTAGGCACATCCAATCAGTGTATCTTATTCCTAGAGACGCAGTACCACAACCCTTATATCCCTACACTCACTACCAGTGTAGCCAAAATATATGAGGCTCTTAACAGGCCTTAGAGGCAGTATCTGCCTGATGCTGGTTATATCAGCATGTTCATTGTGTATCCGTTTAGTGCTACTGTGCTTTTCGTGCATCATGTTTGTCACTAGGGTTCAGCATGTAAATAATGTAGTGACAACAAATAAAGTGTGATGCAAGTAAGTGCATGTATCAGTATGCAGGTAGCAGTTTATCAGCTAGTTTCAAACAAGCACAGTAATTAAGCAGTAATTAATCATTAATTAAGTTGTACGGATACCTGGTTTAGTGCGGGTTGTCACATTCTTCCCCCGTTAAATAAATTTCGTCCCGAAATTTAAGTTCTGCTTGTAGATGCAGAGTTCTTAGGAAATAAGTGGGGGTATCTCTCTTTCATCCGGTCCTCATGTTCCCAGGTAAATTCAGGACCATGTCTGGCATTCCAACGTACTTTGACGAGTTTGACACTGCTCCGGCGGGTCTTGTTAACTTTCCAATCCGTGACCTCAACAGGTTCTTCAGCAAAGTGGAGCGTGTCGTCAATATGAATCTCGTCGATAGGAATGGCAACGTCAATTTGAGTTGGACTTTTCTTTAGATTGGATACATGAAATGTATCGTGAACACCATTTAGTTCAGCAGGTAGGTCCAACTTGTATGCTACTGTCCCAATTCTTTCCAGAATTTTGAAAGGACCAATGTAGCGCGGATTTAACTTCCCACGCTTACCAACGCGTGCCACCCCCTTCCAGGGTGAAACTTTCAATAACACCATCTCTCCGACTTGGAAGTCCACATGCTTCCGGTTTGGATCCGCGTAGGCCTTTTGCCTGTGGCGAGCGGCTTCGATGCGTTTAAGAACTTGCGTAATCTTGTCTGTCGTCTCTTGGACGATCTCGGGACCAGCAAGCTGCCTATCACCTGCGTCAGACCAACATAGGGGTGATCGGCACTTGCGTCCGTATAGGGCTTCAAATGGCGCGACACCAATACTGGTGTGGTAGCTGTTGTTGTATGAAAATTCGACCAAAGGTAAATGTTTATCCCAGCTACCGCCCAAATCCATAACACATGCCCTCAGCATGTCTTCCAAAGTTTGTATCGTTCGCTCGCTCTGGCCGTCAGTTTGCGGATGGAATGCAGTGCTCAGATTCAACTGTGAGCCAAAGGCTTCTTGGAAGGATTGCCATATCCTTGACACAAACCTTCCGTCTCTATCAGAGATGATTGAGAGGGGTACTCCATGACGTGCGACAATCTCTCTCATGTATATTTCCGCAAGTTTACTGGTACTGTCTTTCTCTCTGATTGGCAGAAAGTGTGCGGACTTTGTTAAGCGGTCAACTATCACCCAAATCATGTCATGGCCTCTTGGCGTTCTTGGCAATTTCGTAACAAAATCCATTGAGATTTGTTCCCATTTCCACTTGGGAATCTCAGGTTGTTGCAGCAGCCCTGAAGGCTTCTGGTATTCCGCCTTAACCTTAGCGCACGTCAAACATTTGCTCACATAAATAGCAACATCGCCTTTCATCCTAGGCCACCAATAATAATTTTTGAGATCCTGGTACATCTTATCCGATCCAGGGTGGATAGAGTACCGTGACTTGTGCGCTTCGTCGAAAATAACTTCCCTTAATCCACCAAACAGAGGAACCCAAATCCTTTTCTCAAAACATAACGTTCCTTCCTCGTTTGGTACCAAAAGCTTCTCCATTCCACGGAGATATTCTTCCTCAAGGTTTCCCTCCTTGAGAGCTTCCTTTTGTGCAGCACGAATGCGCAAGGAAAGGTCGGTTCGTATAATCATTTCCAAAGCTCTAACCCTTATAGGCTTGATTCTTTCCTTACGACTTAGGGCATCGGCGACTACATTCGCCTTCCCTGGGTGATACTTTATCTCGCAGTCGTAATCGTTCAATAATTCAACCCATCGTCTTTGCCTCATATTCAACTCCTTCTGGTTGAATATGTGCTGTAGGCTTTTATGATCCGTGAAGATTGTGCACTTCGTACCATACAGGTAGTGTCTCCAGATCTTTAAAGCAAAAACCACTGCGCCAAGCTCTAAATCATGTGTGGTATAATTCTTTTCGTGCACTTTTAGTTGGCGTGATGCGTAAGCAATGACCTTTTGGCGTTGCATCAACACACAACCCAATCCTTGACGCGATGCGTCGCAGTATACCACAAAATCGTCGGTACCTTCTGGTAGAGCTAGGATTGGCGCGTTACAAAGCTTACCCTTTAATATCTGAAACGCTTCGTCCTGTTTGATTCCCCAATCAAACGTCTTATCCTTCTGGGTCAGGAGCGTCAATGGTTGAGCGATTTTCGAAAAATCCTCGATGAACCTTCGATAGTAGCCAGCCAAGCCCAAGAATTGTCGAATCTCGGTTGGCGTTGTAGGCGTTTCCCAATTTTTTATTGCCTCGATCTTGGTGGGATCAACATGAATTCCATCCCCATTAACCACATGTCCAAGAAACTGGACTTCGCGTAGCCAAAACTCGCTCTTGGAGAATTTGGCGTACAGTTGTTCTTGCTTTAGCAGCTCCAATATGGTTCTAAGATGTTGTTCGTGTTCAGCCTTCGTCTTTGAGTAAATCAGGATGTCGTCGATGAATACAATCACGAACTTATCGAGATACGGCTTACAGACTCGGTTCATTAGGTCCATAAAAACAGCAGGCGCGTTTGTCAACCCAAACGGCATAACTAGGAACTCGTAGTGTCCATAACGAGTTCTGAAGGCTGTCTTCGGGATGCTCTCTTCTTGTATTCTTAGCTGATGGTACCCAGATCAAAGATCGATCTTAGAGTAAAAACTTGAACCTTGAAGCTGATCGAATAAATCATCGATTCTTGGCAGAGGGTATCTATTCTTGATTGTTAGTTTATTCAACTCCCGGTAGTCAATACACATACGGAAACTACCGTCTTTCTTTTTGACAAATAAAACTGGAGCTCCCCAAGGTGAGAAGCTTGGTCGGATGAATCCTTTGTCAAGAAATTCCTGGAGTTGTGTAGACAACTCCTGCATCTCAGACGGTGCAAGTCTATAAGGTGCCCTAGCTACAGGCGCGGCGCCTGGAACTAAGTCAATGTGAAATTCTACTTGCCTTTGGGGTGGCAGTCCGGGTAAGTCTTCTGGGAAGACTTCTGGATACTCCCTTACGACAGGGATGTCTTCGATCCTTGGCTCGGCAGCCTTTTTATCCACGATGTGTGCCAGAAAAGCAACACATCCTTTCTGTAAACACTTCTTTGCTTTCAAGCAGCTGATACATCTTAGCGGCGTGTCACGCTTCTCTCCGTGAACAACGATTGTCTCACCATCATTGGTTGGGATACGAACAACTTTCTCGTGACATACTATCTCAGCCTTGTTGCCTGATAACCAATCCATTCCTACTACCACGTCGAAGCTTCCCAACTGGACTGGTAGTAGATCTAGAGCGAACTCACGTTCTCCTAATTCTATCACACAGCCTCTGATTACTTCGTCGGCTCTGACTAACTTTCCGCTAACCAATTTGATTGAGTAGGGGATATCTAACTTACTAGCGGTTAAACCAAGTATATTCTTAAATTCTAATGACACGAAGCCATAATCGGTACCAGCATCAAACAAAATAGGTGCAAAAGTTTTGGTTGTTAGGGAACGTACCAGAAGCCACACCTGGATCCTGGCATGCCTCACAAGCTCTGATGTTGGATTTTCTCTCACGGTCTTGTTTCAACTTCAGGCATTCCCTCTTAAAATGTCCAACTTCCTTACAATGGAAGCATCCTATCATTCGGCCATTTCCTTTCCCATTTCCACCTAGAGCGTTGTTACTGTTTTCTCCTTGTATGGAACTCTTCATCCCACAACCTTCCTTGTTGTGTCCTTTCCTCCCGTACCAAGGCTTCTGACATCCACCATCACGGTGACACTTGCACTCAGCACATCTTGGTTTGGTTTCTAAGTAAATCTTATCACTGGCCTGTTTGTTAGGGCAATCTTTCTTGAAATGCCCTTTGTCCCCGCAGTCAAAGCAACCTCGAATAGATCTTTGTTCATCGTTGTTCATTTGGGTATCTTCGGTAAGCTTCCTTTTGTTCTTTCCAGACGACTCTACCTGAGTTTTCTTGTCAGGGTTTGCAAGTTTTTCTAGTCTATTTGCTTCCGTAACGAGTGCCAAACCCATCTTACTTGCAACAATGGTTGTTAGTGGCGTAGATGCTGTCATCAAGCTCAAGACTTGAGGCGCCAGTTCCCAAATGAATTGTTCCAATTTCTTCAGTTCTGGTTTTACCAGGTACGGAATAATTCGTGACAGATCATGAAGTCGTTGCACGTACTCCAACACCTTCGGACCTTCCATCAATAGGCTCCGAAATTCATCTTCCCACTTCTGGGTTTCCGTTTGGGGGCAAAACTTCTTATGCATCATTCCTTTCAACTCATCCCAAGTTAACGCGTATGCTGTAGTTAGGCCCATTATTCGAACCTGAAGATTCCACCATAAACGAGCTCCATCTTGAAACAACTCAGAAACGTATGGGACTTGTTGTTCTGGCGTACAGCCACTCATTCGAAAGATGGATTCCATACTTTCAATCCATTTTACAAAAGTTATGGCACCCCCAGTGCCGTCGAACTTCGGAGGCTTGTAGTTGAGGAAGTGCCAGTAGGAACAACCGTTATTTTCTGAGGTACCTTGGATTGGTTCGGAGCGTAGGGCCTCGTGCTGTGCTATAGCTGCAGCAATTATCTCTTTAAGTTCTGCCTCAGAGGTGGGCATGCGCACTTCGCGTCTTGGCGGCATCTTCTAAAAGATGTTTCACATAGGTTAGGTCATAGCAAGTGAAGTGTGCGTATGCATTTAACAATACCAACACATAACATCTCATGTTATCAACAAGTCAATCACATAACCTCTTATGTTGTAGGACATAAACAATTGATTGAACATCGCATGTGGTGAGAATACTGCGATTGTATTGCCACAATTCGAGACCACAATGTAAAGCTTACAAGTACACCACTATATCATACTACATCAATGACTTAGTAGGGGACGACCCTAGACAAGTCGTGCGATCGCTGGACACGTTCAGGAGTCTCTGGTTCGTCCATTCAAATTTCAGGACTCCACGTCAAGTTTCTGAATTTCTGTCCTAAAACAACATTTCTTCTCAATCGTTTCCTTGAGCTCGTCCCAGCTCAGTGTATAAGCAGCGTCTGTGCCAAGGGTCTGAACCTGGAGGTTCCATTAAGAGAGTGTGCCATCTAGAAATATCCCTGAGATGTAGGTAACACTCTGTTGGGGCGAACAGTTACTCATTCTTAGAGTGGAGTCGGTCTTTTTGGACCAACGAACAATGCAACGGTGCCTCCGGTTCCGACAAAGTTCAAAGGCTTGCAGTTCAGGAACTGTTTATAGGTGCAGCCAGTTGGAGGGTTATCTCCAGTAATGCCATCGTTGTACTTAGAGTGGAGGGCTTCAATGTCGTGCATTTATCTGTGAGATGCGTTCTTGCAGCTCGTCTTCTGTCCTCAGTAACGTACCGGTGCTTGTGTCACGTCTGGGTGACATTCCCTTTTTGTCGAAATAGTGTGAAGCGGGTTGGACAATGTTTCAATTGTCTATGGGGTATATATAGCAACGTAAGCCATCATGTAATCACCCCATTTCACACGCAAATATACTCACTGTATAAGTGGGGAAGTAAATTTCTGAGCCTTCACATAGGCTTGCCAATTTGGCTTGTTGCTCGTAATAGAATGAACTCGAGGCTACATCGCCTAGGTCATTTTGTGTTTAAGTTATTTCCTGCTGCATTGGTTATCATCAGCTTGACCTGCAGAGTCCACCAGGATTCCTGTGCACCACAAATCGTTATTACGTGGGCCCCCGTAATAATAAATTGTCTTGCACAGTTACCCCAAATTTTCTCTCATCCAAGCAGATGATCAATCAAGGAGCAACAGCCGGTGCATTGGCATGAACAGGGTCATACTTCAATGCGGGGTCAGGAGCAACGCCTGGCTCAGGGGCCACGGCTAGCTCCGAATCAAAAACTCCATCTCGAAATTGGCTAGATCAACAATCACAGGGGTTACAGGATTCCCCAAGGGCTGGTCTAAGTGCATGAACTCAATGTCATGGTCTGGATCAACACCAGGCGGAAAAACAGGATTGTCCTCAATATCGCTATCAAACTCAAAACTGTGTGCGGGATCCGGTGCAGCTGGTAATGCCATATCAGGGTCGGCGTCGTGTAAGTAATGCTGCATTCCCTGTATGTGCGAAGATGCGGATGTCAGAGACTCAAATGAGTCTGGGATAGGGAAATGAGTTTTCCCCTACAGGAGTGTCCGCATGCAGTAGTCTAATGCCAGCAGCAATAGGGCCTTGCCCTCAAGTGGGTCCTCCTCTTAATAGTTCGACATCGTCTTCAGAGACAACGTCGGGGGCATATCAACAACGAGATAAGCGGCAAGGGGCACAGGGGCAGGGATCACTGCCAGTGGCAAATTCCCAACAAGATGGCCATCAGTAGGCTCTGCTACGACTTCAGGCAGTGCACAAAGGGCTGAAAGTCGTCATTGTCTGTGCCGGTAGTATCAGAAATGTACACCTCGTGCTTCGTTGAACTATGTCGTCTGATACTATGGTCATGGGGTTCGTAGTGCCCATCTTTCTAGTACTTGATGAAAGCATAACGTTTGTAACACAAACACATATACGTATAATAATCAATCATATAATCAGTTAATCACATAAGTCACCAAGTAAGGTATCACATACTTCTCCTAGTCTTACTAGCCAATTTCATCCAGTCTACAAGACTGCTCTATCCTTCACTTAAACCAAACCTCGATCCTCCAGATCGATCCTATAACAAACCAACGTGCTCAACTACTTCGATCACCTCGATCCTCCAGACCGATCCTCAGCCCTCCAAGCTGAGCCTATAATTAATAAAATGTGCTCAACATTTGTTTGTAAAAAGTTTTGGATCTGGACTTAAGTGGTATGCAGAAAAATGTTTTCGTGAGAGCCCTAGTGATCATAGTCTAGACTCGAGAAAGAATCCTAGTTCACTATGATCAGAGCTCTGATACCAAGCTGTCACACCCTGGCTTTGCGGAAGCGTGGGTTAATTTGGTGTGACTTCTTAATACCATAGCTTAATCACAACAAAGCTATATGAAAATAAAACATGCAGATCATCCATTGATTTAAGTAAAATACCACAACATTGTCTTAATACGTTGACACATGCAACGGAAATTACAACATAAAAACTTTGTTCTTAACACACAACCCCAAAATATAACATAACATTTGTTTAAGACTTGCGACTCGTCCAGGTAAAAGTCGCAATCCCTAAACATGGATGATCCTGTAATTCTAACACAGCGGGAAAACGTAGCATACCGGGCCAGATCCTTAGTTCCCTGAAATACATGTAAGTTGGAAAAATCAACATAATGTTGAGCGAGTTCATGCGTAAGTGAGTATATAAAACACTTGTAAGTATAAAAGTTTCCTGGTATGTAGCAGTGTAAGAGGACTTGTAATCACCAATGGTTTGCAAGGCCATTAGCATGTCGTGAAATGCAAGTAGGAAGACACAACCCTAGCTGATTTTTGCGTTGGGCAACCAAGTCACTCCAGGTCCGTTTTGGTTAGCCTCAGCGAGGTCCGTTTGGCCTAGAGCTGGGCTCGCTACACCCAGATAGATCTACCGCCTGAGTCCCTCGGTGTTCTAACTACCCATTCACATGATCTAAACCTCCTTACGTAAATCATACCGTGTATAAAGTACTTGTAAACAAAGTAACATGTATTTCACCCCCGCAGTTAAGAAAACTGAAAACAGTTAGAGAAAAGGGGGACATGAACTCACTGTAATGCGTCCTCGAATAACAGCAAATCAACTCAGTCTGCAGCACGACAACCTACAACGTGCTAATATCTATTAGACGAGCGGACGTGCCTTAGCTTAGGGTCTTAATGTTCTTGGGGAAATAGTTAGACAACTATTTCGTGTTTAAATTTCTTGGTTAACGTATAAATAGATTCCTTCCCAAGGATGGGGTATTCGTACAGGTATTATGTATTTGGTGACTTAACGTATTAAAAAAAATACATTTACAAGTCTCCTATCCAACACTTTAAAGTTTTATGTCAAAACTCAAGGCGAGGTTTAATTATGAGATATAAAGTTTCACATACACGATAGAAAAATAATTTTTCTAAGTCTAGATATTTTTAGAAAAATTCGCCAGAACTTCCCCTAAAAACGGGAGTGTCCGTGCTAATACGCACATCATTTTCTTTTTGAAATCAACCCATGATCATCAACAATTAACCATTACGTTTTGACACGCAAAATACTACCCTTGTCGTTTCAGTTTCAATTTGTGAAAACTGGACTGTTTTCGGACGTGTAAATAAATTACTTAACTTATTCCAAAAATTCCCAAATTTTTGTGGAACGTCATAACCGACCCACAAATTATTGTGTAAAAATTTCGGGGTCTCGTTCATTACCAAAAATTTATGGAAAATCGTTTACCGAACTGTGATCAGATTTGTTACATTCTGATCACAGTTTACGGAATAATTCGCCAAAAATTCCTCGTAAGTCCGTTTGTCGAAAATCCAGTTCGAGGGTCACAAATACATCTGTGTTCATCTTTGATAAAAGTTTCAGGGGCTGGTTCGGTTCAGGTTTTAAGTTGTGATCGAAAACACACAGCCCAATTTTCTGCAGTAACAAACAGCCTTAGCTGCTGTCACGGAAACAGATTTTTAAAATAGTAACCGACATCAGAAAAATACGATTCCAGCGCCATTTTCTTCGTTTTTTGAAATGACACGATTTAGGCTTTTGAAATTCCGTTTTTCGAGTTTTTAAGGTCCGTTTACAGCCTGTTAAAGGCGGCTGAAACAGTGACTCAGCATGCTGTTTTGTGATTTCGATGTTATTAAATCGCGTTATAAGTGTCCGATTAGCGGGTTAAACAAGAAAACGACTTTTAAATATCAAGTATGTGTTATCCAACCCTTAACCCGACGAGATTCCACTTTATAAATCATACACAAGTAAACCTTTACGTAGATTTTTATGTTCATACTTATGTTTCATATTTTTCTGATATTCTTGCAATCTAGTGATTTAAACAACAATACTACATGTTAAATGCCATAATTTTCGAACAAGATGAGATCAAGTATGAAGAAACTTACTACTAGCCTCTAGCTAGGGAAGAATCTTGTGTCAAAATGATGAGAAAAGATGTAGAATCAAGCAAGAACAATGCACCCTTGCAATCCCTTCAAGTTGCACCTTCCATGGATGATTTCTAGGCTTAGAATGGACAATGAAAGGAAGGAGATGATGTTGTTTAGGGTGGTGATGGGGTGCTCGGTTGTGGGCAGCCGATCAAGAGATAGGAGAGAGTGAAAATGGGTTGTATAATCTTGTGAAGTGACATACAATATAATGGACCTTACTTATACATTTATTCTCACATATCTTAGTTAGATAGACAAGCAAATCAATTAATACAAGAGAGTTGAAATCAAGCAAGAAGATTGGAAGTATGGTGTTATGACATGTGGGGTCCCACTTGGGGAAAAGAATTCGTTGGGGGGGGGGGGGTATTATGTAAATATTGTGACTAAAGTGTAAGTAATGTGATATATGTTAGTGGTTTATTTTTGGCGGGTGTTATGGCATACGGGGATCATGACTAGCCATAGAAAATAAAACAAAGTGTCTGCCAAAAATTTAGTGTCCCGGGTAATGTCCGGTTCTTACGATTAAATACCGTTCCGTTAAAATGTTTAATTATGCCGAAAAAAACTCTTTATATATATTTTTGTAACATAAATTATTCCCGGTACTTAGGAAAATATACGGGACCGTTCTGAAGTGTTTTTGCACTGTATTAGCAATTTAAAATGCTGAGTTCTATAATAAAGCGCAGAATTTTGTATTTAAAGTACGTTTTAGGCACATCCAATCAGTGTATCTTATTCCTAGAGACGCAGTACCACAACCCTTATATCCCTACACTCACTACCAGTGTAGCCAAAATATATGAGGCTCTTAACAGGCCTTAGAGGCAGTATCTGCCTGATGCTGGTTATATCAGCATGTTCATTGTGTATCCGTTTAGTGCTACTGTGCTTTTCGTGCATCATGTTTGTCACTAGGGTTCAGCATGTAAATAATGTAGTGACAACAAATAAAGTGTGATGCAAGTAAGTGCATGTATCAGTATGCAGGTAGCAGTTTATCAGCTAGTTTCAAACAAGCACAGTAATTAAGCAGTAATTAATCATTAATTAAGTTGTACGGATACCTGGTTTAGTGCGGGTTGTCACAAAGTATGGGATTAGGTGATACCCGACCCGATTACCCGATTACCCGAAACCACGTACCCGTTTACCCGAACTATATACCCGATCATATACTCGGATTTTTTTAATTTATATTTTTATTTTCCATTAACCATTGTCTATGAGTGATTTATTTTAGTATGTTCATAATATGAAAAAAATAAATTTTCTTTTAGTATATGTATTTGATAATAGTGTTTATATTTGTATTTGCCACTTGTTCGACAAGAGGAACCGTTTGTGATTTTAATCAAAAGATTGTGAATTGAAGTGTTAAAAGCGTCAACATGCTATTTTATACCTCTAAGTGACCTTTTAACGAACTGGGAGCTTAATGGTGTTCGGTTATACTCCCTGATATACCTAATACTGGCCTAAAGGGGTTAAATGTGCCAAAAATGAAATTATTTATAAGTTTTGGAAGCAAGGGGCTTAAACTACCAACTTTTGAAAGATCGAAGGGGGCGCCGCGCTACGCGACAGTCCACCTCCTTTCTCGTCGCGGGGCGCGACGGTGGCTATCTGGCAGAAAGTGTCAACCAGCTGCTGAATTCTACCTTGTTCACCACACAAACCACCATAACACCTTCAATTAGAAACCATGAGCTACTCCCTGGTTTTGGACACGTCCTAGGACACCTGGAATGATCTCCTAGCCCCTCATAACACCTGGATTGATCTAAATCTTCAGCTCCTATAACAACCCTCCTAAATTATTTCCGACACTCCTAAAATATTTAGAACACCCCTATACGCCCTAAAATACACCCCGTATACAAGAAATAGGCCCGAAATACTTTAAAATTAACAAAAATTAAATAAAACAAAATTATATAGCCCGTGGCGGCCCGCGACTGACACACCACAGGGTGTCGTGGGGCGCGACAGCCGGGACACCAGGCTGCACCAGATCGGCCACGTGTCCGACGCGTGTGGAGGCTAGTGGTTGACTCGGCAACCCTATAACGGGACACGTAGTCCCTGGCGGCTCGCGATGGGCTTAGCCTAGGGTGCCGCGGGGCGCGACAGCCTTGCTGATCAGCCCTATAAATTGGATTTCGACGTTCAGTTGAAATTCGTTCATCACACACAATTCTCTCTCAATTTCTGTAGTGTAGAAATTATACCCGGGCATAATACCCCCTAATTAGCGAAGCTCTGCCTCGTTGTAAGTATTATAACCCCCGGTTACGTATTAGATACGTTGCCCGATTGATCTAGTGCTCCGTAACGGCTGTCGAGGCTCTGCCCTACGTAGTCGTTGGAGTTCTGTCTCAGGGAGGGTATAACTAATGTAAATTGGGTTATTATACTAACGGGTGTGCATTGTTTAATTAATAGATTATAACCAGGACATCACAAAGGAAAAACCTAAAATAGCAATGTGAGTAGTCTCCTTTTTGTAAACCTTTTTGCAAACTGTTTTTACAAAACCTCAATTGTTTTACATTATGATCAACAGTTATTGAGTATTTGTAATTCTATAATTATCGTTGGTATGTT
Organism: Helianthus tuberosus; assembly: GCA_030545235.1. Classification (NCBI taxonomy): domain Eukaryota; kingdom Viridiplantae; phylum Streptophyta; class Magnoliopsida; order Asterales; family Asteraceae; genus Helianthus; species Helianthus tuberosus. Next base: position 14,931 of record JARYGA010007546.1, read on the forward strand.
GGGGTTTTGTATACAAAATCTGTTACTACACTGTGTGTAACGCCCTAACACGTTTTAACCAAATTTCACGCAGCAGAAAATGCATATTTAAATTTTCTTTCATTATATTCATTCTTTCACCTTAAATACTTTAATCCCTTCTATAATTAATTAAGACCTGACATGCTTATACTAAATTACGTAACCATGCACCCACACGTACAATCCATGTCTTAACTCGATCTTCAACCGTATACACTCAATGATGAGAAATCCATAAACCTGTATAACCTGCAGTCACCACATACAATCACATTGTTAGCAACCGGTGACATCATACATAAATTTTAAAACATGTATATTGAAGCGTCAACATCTCTTAATCTCATTTATGTAAATCCATTAACCCGTCCATTCGAACACATTCATCGGACTTCAATACCGAATCTTTACTTCCATTATTAGTATTCCTGCACTTCCATTACACTCTTAATAGAAAATCGATTAGCAACGTTAGACTTCATTCATATATATAGGTTCATGTATACACATAAACAAACCTCATTTGCCCATGCATTTAGCTAAATACCAATTCTTTCATACATACTTTTCTATCCGTACGCACATACTTACAATCTACATCTTACGCGTTCATAGTCATGCTCTCCTACTAGTTTCAACTACTTACATACAATCAACCCATATCCACATTTGTAACTACTTATCTTCTCTTAATGCATGATACCCATTTGTAAGTTCCCTCTTACCCGCACTTGTTAAAAACTCTTCCCTTAACCACTTTTCGACTCATTTCGCCAAACTTACCTTAATACTTCCATTTATTCATACTTTCTTACATGACTCACGATAATCGTCATACTACAATACATTTTAGAAACTAAAGGGTAAGTCCAGAATACACTTACCTTGCGCGTCCGTATTTGCGTTCGCTTACTTGATTGAGTCTTCTTAGCCCGTTAGCCTTCCACGCTCCCATCCATCTTGACATGATTCCTATACACTCATGTCATTACATTCACATTCTTATTAGCATATATGCTTATACATATGAACAACCATATCAAATTCACATCTCACATACGACCTACATAAAGCATACTCAACATCATTAATCCATTCAAACAAGCATAAAGCATACTCGACATCATCCCTACATAATCTTCACATGAACTATATCTGTTTACTCATTACCTGCATACAATTTCACTTATTATTGTCTTTTAGACATTTCATCAAACACTTGATGTGCGTACTACTTTCTAAGCATGGTGTACAAGTATTTCATGCTTTTCTTCCTAATTATCACTTTCATTCATCAATACAAGTAATCATCATACAAATTATATACCATACTCAATCTATATACATGTATACATCACGTACTACACATATTCACAATCAGTTTCATACCCTTTCATGGATTAAACATAAACCCACTTAGCTAGGTGTAGTAATTCATCAAAATACTCAATTTATAGCAATTTACTCAAAATCTTCACTTAGGGTTCGTTCCTAAGCAAGCATACATTGCCAATTTGGCCATAACCTCAACGATTCATACATAAATCACTACTTGTGATGTTCATCAAGATTTCTCAACTTCATTAAACATCAAAATTCAACATACCTTATGATCCCCTAGCTTGGGTGATCGTTAATTCATGTTCCTTCTTGAATTTGAACCTCGATTCATCCTTCAATTGGATGATATATGATGAACTAGGGTTTGGATCTCTAGAGCCTTCCCCTGATCACGTACAGAACACACACGAAGTGTGTGTGTGTGTTATTTTCATTTAATAAAACAACTTTCAAGTTATCCCACTTTGGTCCCTCATGTTTCGTTTTAATTAAATAAGGCTACAACTCTTCGTTTACTACTAACGATACCAATAATCAACTAGGTTAATTATTCCTAGTTAATCTTCATTTTCAGGTTAACTTTTCTCATTAACGGTACCTTACCCATTTCTTAATAGTAACCGGGTTTAAATTACCAAACCCTTTTTTGGGGTGTTACACTGTGAGTAGTAACATTACCACAAGTCAGGATTGACAGTGCCGTGGGTGGTAATTAAAGTAAGAATTGGAAAAAAAAATATATAATTGCGAGATCGTCCTCAATACTGTACAATGATAAAACCTGTTTTGATTAAACTGAGATTCACTCACCAGTATTTCCCACTGACAAAATGTTTGTAAACGCGTTTCAGGTAACAAAATGTGAAAGCCAAATAGAAGCCAGCTGGACAACACTGAAGGCTTGGAAAATGTGGCTATAAAAGTTACCTAAATAAAGAAGATGTTTTATTTAAATTAAATAGGGTTTATCCCTATAAACATGTTTGTAATGGAAACTTGGGTTTTACCCGTGTGTTTATTATTATAAAAATGTGGTATTTTACTCTGATAAAATATTTCCTAACTACGGTCCTGATGTAAATTCCGCTGACAAAATGATAAATATCGAAACCACTGAATCTGAGCTCGCGATCGCCCGTTCCCAGGTGACTAGGGGCTGGGGGTTGCGAAAGAGAGTGGTATCAGAGCAATAGCCACTGATTTGAGCCACAGAAGTGTTCTGCTGACAATGAAATTGTCAATTCTATTAGGAAATAATTTGTGTGAATACATGTATACCTGTGTATTATTGTTTTGTTATTTGACAATCTGTTAGTTTATAGTATGAGTGATCAAGGACCATCGGACGCCTATCGTCAATTGTCTAATTCTCCTATAGATGATGGAAATTCTTCCCAGCCTACCCCCTCAGGGTATTCAGCTGGCACAGAGGAATGAATCTTTATATTCAAAGCGCAATTCGAAGAGCCATTCCCTACCAAAAAGAGAGGATGGTTCAGTCGGGGAGCTCACGAGCGTAGGAAAAGAATGAGAAAGTTACAGCAACAGCGAGCTTTAGCAGCTGCGAATAGGGAGATGAACACCCAAACTCAAGATATACTCAATATGAGACTAGCCAACTTCCACATACTAGCTACCACAGCCGCATATCCGAACTTAGAACAACTCATAGCACCACAACCACTACCCTTGTTCCCAACACAACCCATGGAAATAGAACAAAACCCAGGAGACCAGATTCCATTACCTGCTTTTGACCCAAATGAAATCCCTAGAATCTCAGCACCGCATCCTCCAAATTATGACCCATGGTTTGACAACCATAGAGATTACCCAGAACTCCATCCACAAGAGGAACCCATGCAAAATCCAGTAGCACCCTACCCAAACCTTGACCCTCTAGATCCATACTGGGATAATGACCAATATATCAGGGAGATCTTAGAAAACGCATACCCGTACGAAGAACCGATGCCACAGTACCCTGACCCGATACCAGCACCCACACCACCCATGATGTCACGACCCCCGACCCACCCTGGACGGAATCGAGAGTCGTGAACAGCCCGTGGTACCGATGATTATTTTTATTTTGAAAACGTTGCAGCGGAAATTTCATCAGGACCGTGAGTTAGGAAAAATATCAGAGTTTAGAAAACACCGGATTTTATTTATTTAAATAGATGGGATAAACCCATGTTTTACAATGGTAGCTTTAATAAAGATCAATTTTATTACATAAAACAATATTTCTTAATTTGATTTAATTAATAAAATAAGCCACTTCTTGACGCCTTTCAGTGCCGTATCCATCTCTACTGTAATTACCTGAAACATGTTTGAAAAATGTTTTGTCAGCGGGAAATACTGAGTGAATCATTCTATTTACTAAAATGACACATTTGTTATAATTTACAGTATTAAGGAAGATTACAATGTTTCTGATATCAAACCAATTACCCACAGTACTTTGTCACTCGACCCATTGGCCCTTCCGTCCAATGGTGTCTGTGACTATGGTCATATCACCCATTGGCTGCCCCAATGGTGAAGATTATCAAGTAATGTATACAAAACCCCACATACCGGCTGTAATATGGTGATTACATAAACTTAATCCCTGTAATTATAACTTTGAAATAAATAGGGTTTTGTAAATAGATTTGATAAAAAGAGAATGACTCACATTATAAGCATGCAGATTCATATGGCAAAGTTTAGTCTACAGATAAGCCTTGATAGATTGCATATACAGGCCGAGCTTAGCCTATTGATTAGTCTTGTAACCTAGTGCACACGAACTAGGTAGGTAACTTAATACAGCAATTACGATAACTCACGAGATCAACCCTCACAACGAATGACAAAGTGCTATGCTTAAACATCCATCGAATTAACGATTAATGACAAAGCATCACCCTAATGTGGGCAGCACTTAAACATCCATTGAGTACATTGATCGATCGGAAAATGAATCGTAATAGCGATCGAGTTATTACCCGGTATCGTAGCAGAATTAGAGCTAGTGTGTGTTTGGTAGAAATAAAAATATATATTTGTAATTTAAGTATAGTACCCCTAATTCAACCTTATCCCGATGTCCCGAGACAGAACCCCAACGAACTTAGTCGGGCAGGGCCCTGACATGCGTTATGGGTTTCAGATCAATCGGAAAGGGTAGCGGTGACCGGGGGTTAAAACACTTAAAACGAAGCAGGGTTTTATTATTATTTTTGAGAAAAATAAAGATAAAAAGAATTATGAGAGAGAAATGGCGAATTCTAGTGAGAGATATAGCGAAGGATATAGCAGAAGAAAGAAAGAAAGAAGGCAGTTTGATTTTAAACTGATGCCTCTCTATTTATAGAATCCCAACAAAACAAACTTAGCACCCAAGTAAAATTTTGTTGGTCCAATTAAATTCATTCTGATTATGAGTAGGACACGTAGCCCACTTCTCAACTTTATCTAAAAATTTAGTTATTTATTTTATTAATTAAAAATAGTACATGAGATAAAGGAAGACATGACAGGTCTTTCACTTTAATTTATATGTATCCATTTATGTAAAGTAACTTTGTGAAGTTACTATATTTTTGTTATTTATTATATTATTTTTCTAAAATCCACATATTCATAAAATATGTTTATCAAATTTTCGATTATTATTTTATTTTTCTCATACGTACACTTTAAGTTTTATTATATATATATATATATATTATAATTAATTTAATTGCTTTAATAATATGGCATGTATAACTCCTAAAATATGATGTTCTAGAAAATAATGAATATGTCATTAGAATGAGAATATTTTTGTCTACAATTGGGTCTAAGTTTCATTAAAAATAGAGTAGGTTCAAAATACAATGTATTTTATAATTTAATTATTATATGGTTTCTAGACCCGTCTAGGTACTTAATATTTCTTACAGTCAACTTATCCGTAATCTATCTGTCTAATAATATAAGTTATTATAGAC
>JARYGA010007547.1:0-44300 GCA_030545235.1 Helianthus tuberosus
ATCCGGTCAACAAGGGGTTTACAATCCTTGAACATTAGCTTAGTAGAAATTAGCGGCACTCCCAGGTAACGGACAGGCAGCGTTCCTTCATTGAATGGCATAAGTTGAAGAATGTGACAACCCTCGAAAATTACATGTAATCCGTACAATTTATTAAATGATAATTAAAGTGTTTGATGACTGTGCTGAATCATTTAACTGCTCTCTGATTTATGTGTTATACTTATATGTGCATGTTAGCATACTGGTAGTATACAGAAAAGTCACTAAATGGTCCGGTATATTTTCCTATGTGTTAGGAATTTATTTCGTTACAAAAATATATAAATAAGACACTTTACGGTACAATTAAACACTTTAACGGAACAGTATCCGACCGAACAACCGGACATTACCCGGGACACCAAATATTTGTCAAACACGTTATTTTATTATTCTTGGCTAGTCCTAATCCCCGTATGCCATAACACCCGCTAAAATAATAACTAACTAGCATATGAAGTTCATACTTGTGATGTAACTATCTTTTACCATCTAACCACAAAATGTTACATTAAGACCCCCCCCCCCCCCAACCAAATTCGGTCCCATAGGACCCACCCAAATCTTTAACATATCTTACTAGATTTCACCTAAGATTTGATGGGATCCTTACTTGATTTTGTGCACAAGATATTTAGAGATCTTCTTTATATCTTCCTAGATCTTCACATAATATCACCTCCACCATTTCACTCAACCTCTCACTTCTCTCTCTCTCAAAATCGGCCAGACCTGGGCTGCCATCACCACCACCATATCACCCTCATCCTCCTCCATTTTGAAGCTTCATTCAAGCTTAGAAGGTGATTCTAGGAAGCTTGCAACTTGTGGAGCTTCAAAGGGCCTTGTTTCTTACTTTTTCATCATCATTTTCACCATCATCTTCAAAGTGTTCTTCCCTAGCTTGAAAGCTAGTTGTAAGATTCTGATTTACCCTTGTTCACTTCACATTTTAATGGTTACAAGTTGTTGTTTATCGATTCTCACTATAACACCTTTAATCATAAACAAAAATCATGTTCTTGAAACTTAAAATTTATGTAAACCTGTTGGATAGATGTTGTATAAGACATGCATGGCACTTGATCATTGTTTACTCGAAATTTATATTGTTATTCTGCTGTGCATATGTGGATTGTCGCTTATTATGATTATCGGAACCGAAATAACTCACTAAAGTTTGATAGAAAGCTGAAACAGAAGCTGTTTGATTTTTACAGCCAACTTCAGTTGGCTGTAACCGGAGTTTAACTCAGCGAAAAATGTATTTTCTGAAGTCTAAAACGTACCTTTTCGAAATACCGTTCCAACGGCTCTGGAATCATAATTTTTCGACATCGTTTACTATTTTAAATGGAATTTCTCGTAACAGCGCGCTGGGCTGTCTAGTTTCAGCTGAAAATGCAGGTCACGTTTTCTGTTATATCTAAGTGGTTATTGGGACTTAATTTACGAAATTTAAACTGGAGAAAATATGCGAGTAAACTGAAATTCTCCAACTGGAATCACCTCATTCGGAGACTCGGTGATTCTCAAATAAAATAAACAATGGGCAGGGGTAAAATGGTAACAAATCAGACCACTGTTCATTGCTGGAATTTTTATGAAAAACCTGTAAACATTTAGACCTTGAAAATTTTACAGGAACATAACGAGACTTTTTCACATGTCATATATTTTTCTGGGAATTTATTGTGACCTGTAACTATTTTATTAAAATGTCCGAAAACAGCCCGGTTTTGAATATTTATGCTGAAATGACATAAGCTGTAACTTGCGTGTCTAAATGTCGAGTATGCTATCCGTGAATGATCTAACATGTTATATATGCTATGTGCATTATCGTATGTTTGATTTCGAGTGGGGAATGGATGGGAAACTTAGATGGGCATAAACCATTAAAACGATGCATGTTGTGTGATAGATACGCGTAGGAACTTTGTGTTCTATTTGAAAGCCACTAAATGACTAACTGGTAAATCATACTAGGACGTGATTGACCGACCTTGACTGTTAGCTATATTGAGAATCTAACCGAGCAAACCGAGGTGAGTTCACACTCTTTCTAAGGCATGGGATTCCCAGGGGTTGGGAATGGGATTGAATAACTACTTGTACTATCATTACTATTAAACTATTTTTACTGTCCTCGGATTGAAGGGCACGTACGTAAAACCTACGTACACTCATACTTACTACTGTCCTCAGATTGAAGGGCACGTACGTAAAACCTACGTACACGATCATAAGACCATCAACTCTATCACTTTAAGTCCCTCAATTATCGACTTAATCGCCGAGGCCTATGGCGAGCGGGTCATTAGTTAATAGCGCTATTAGGTTTAACAAACCTCACACCGTGCCAGTCGGACGGGCGTGTACTAATGGACTATGGGCAAAGGGTCAATGCTGATAGACATTGACTTAGGGCACCTCTTACATTTTCATAGCAGTCGATACGCGTGGTCTAGTAACATATGGGAAACTCCACTAATCTTCGCAAACTTGTCAGAAAGACCGCGATGCAAACTTATACGATACATGGTTTACAAAACGAACATATGATTTACGAAACGAATGCTATAACTAAACAACCAAACGTGAACTCACTCAACTTTGTTGTTGACTCGTTGTTACATGCCTTACAGGTCGCTAAACATTTGGAGCTTGCACGAGGAAGGAGTCGTTGTGGTGTGCGAACGGTTATGTCCAGTGTTTAATGTTTAAAACATTATGAACTTATTAAACCTATGTGTTGGACTTTAAACTTATGAACTGCGAACTTATGTTTTGAACTTTACGTTTATGCTTCCGCTGTCCAAATTAAAAACTTGGTTAACTAGCTTTTGGTCACCAATCGTATTGTGGTTGTCTCTATTTACTTAAGTACGTTGTTCAGTATGATTGGTGGCTCGATCCTGGTCACGTCACGCCTCCAAGCGGTGGAACTCCGCATGGTGGATTTTGGGGGTGTGACAGATTGGTATCAGAGCCATTGGTTATAGTGAACTTGGTTTTAAAAAGGGAAAAGCTTTTTGATAAAACCAGACTATAACCTGTACAGTGCTCAACGATCCACAACGACGCTTCGCTCCACGTGCAAGACTCGACACCGTAAGTGGTATGATTTATGTTATATTGTCGGTTAGATAGTTCTCACTATGCATTAGATAATATGGTAATTGCTATTTGAACCTTGCGTGCTTACTTTCCACTATCGTCCCACACTTACGCACTTTCGCAACACTTTTCTCACCTACGTTGTTTCGTTGTGAAGATCATGAGTGGACGCTTGAACCTAACTCAAGCCCAGCTAACGGCTTTGATCAACGAACGAGTTGCTGAGGCACTCGCAGCTGTTCCTGCAGGAGGTATAACCTGCCATATCAACTCACCTTAGGATGTTTAGATCCTACCTCCGCAAACCAACGCTCGTGCTTAACTTTGTCTTTTATTCTCGCGCAACAGGTCAACATGCTTAGCCTCTTGTGTGCACATTCAAGACGTTCATGGACTGCCGACCTACCACTTTCAGTGGCACCGAAGGAGCAGTGGGCCTTCTTCACTGGTTTGAAAAGCTTGAGACAGTTTTCGAGATGTGCGAATGCCCCGAAGACCGTAGGGTGAAATATGCTACCGGAACACTTGAAGGGGCTGTGTTAACCTGGTGGAAGGCGCAAGTTCAACTACTAGGACTGGCAGTTGCTAATGCCACACCCTGGAATGGTTTTAAAGAGCTGATCAAGGAGGAGTACTGTAGTCGGGATGACATCCACAAGCTAGAAGTGGAATTTTACCATCTAAAGATGACGGGGTCTGAGATTGAAGCGTATACTAAGAGGTCAAACGAACTGGCCATCCTGTGTCCAACTATGGTGGACCCTCCTATCAAACGAATCGAGCTGTACCTCAATGGCCTTGTACCAGAGATTCAAAGTCACGTGACTTCAGCCAATATGGGTACCATTCAGCAAATTATCAAGTTGGCTCATCGTCTCACCGACCAGGCGGTGGAGCAAAACAGGCTACCCAAACGTATTAGTGCCACAACTACTTCTGATGTACTTACCGACAACAAGCGAAAATGGGATGGAAACTCCAGTAAGGGTTCTGCTTCGGGTCAGTCTCAGTAGCGAAGGACTGACGACTACCAGAGTCCGGGTCAGCAATCCTCCGGTAATCAAGGATAGGGTGGGTATCGAGGAAACCACCCAAAGTGCAACAAATGTAACAGAAACCATAGTGGTCAGTGCAACAAAGGTCGTTGTCAGAGATGTCATAAGTTGGGTCATGAAGCTAAGGATTGCAGGAGCCCGCGTCCTGCAAATCAGAATCGCCAACAACAACAACAAGCTCCACAGAATCACCATCAGCAGCAGCAGGGAAATAAAGGATGCTTTCAGTGTGGCGCTGAAGGCCACTTTAAGAGGAACTGCCCCCAGCTGAACCAAAACCAGAACAATAACCAAAGAAACGGGAACCACAATGGAAACAACAACGAAGGCAACAATGGAGGTAACAATAATGGCAATGGCGCACAAGGTCGTGCTTTCGTGATTGGTCAGGGAGAAGCAAGGAACGATCCCAACGTTGTGATGGGTAAGTTTCTTCTGGATGACTTCTTTGTTACTGTTTTATTCGATTCAGGTGCCGATACTAGTTATGTGTCCGTAAAAGTTAGCCAAATGCTTAAGCGCACTCCAACACTTTTGAACACCAAACACGCGGTAGAGCTAGCAAATGGTAAAAGTCTTGAAGCCACACACGTAGTTAAAGGTTGTAACCTCGTCTTAGCCGGTCAGACCTTCTCTATCGATCTTATTCCTATCACACTGGGTAGTTTCGACGTCGTTATTGGGATGGATTGGCTATCTCATCATCAAGCGGAGATTGTTTGCAAGGAGAAAATCATCCGTATTCCTCGTTCTGGTGAAGAACCTCTCATGATTCGTGGCGACAAGAGTGGTGCTGTCGAAGGCATCATCTCTTTCCTTAAGGCCCAGAAGTGTTTGCGAAAGGGCCACACTGCCATTCTAGCACTCGTTACCGACACATCAACGGAAGAGAAGAGAATTGAAGACATACCTGTTGTACACGATTTTCCTGAGGTATTCCCTGAGGAATTACCTGGTCTTCCTCCTCACCGCCAAGTTGAATTTCAAATCGAGCTAGCTCCTGGAGCAGCGCCAGTAGCTCGAGCACCATATCGTCTAGCTCCATAAGAACTCGAAGAACTGTCCACACAACTACAAGAGCTCTTGGAAAAGGGTTTTATACGTCCTAGCTCTTCGCCCTGGGGAGCTCCAGTCTTGTTCGTAAAGAAGAAAGATGGTACTTTCAGAATGTGTATTGACTACCGCGAACTCAACAAGGTGACTGTGAAGAATCGTTATCCTCTTCCACGTATTGACGACTTGTTCGACCAGTTGCAAGGGTCGAGCTATTACTCCAAGATTGATTTGAGATCGGGATACCATCAGCTGAGGGTCCGAGATGAGGACGTCTCCAAAACAGCATTCAGAACTCGTTACGGCCATTACGAGTTCCTGGTTATGCCATTCGGGCTGACGAATGCACCAGCGCTCTTCATGGATCTCATGAACCGAGTATGCAAGCCTTACCTGGATAAGTTCGTTATTGTGTTCATCGACGATATCCTGATCTATTCTAAGAGTCAGGAGGAACACGAGCAGCATCTACGTCTTATGTTGGAACTTCTTCGAAAAGAGCAATTGTATGCCAAGTTTTCGAAATGTGACTTCTGGCTTCGCGAAGTCCACTTTCTAGGCCATGTGGTAAACAAGGATGGGATTCATGTTGATCCATCCAAGGTTGACTCAATCAAGAACTGGCCTGCACCCCGCACACCAACAGAAATCCGCCAATTCTTGGGTTTGGCAGGATATTACAGAAGGTTTATCAAAGACTTCTCCAAGATTGCGCAACCTCTCACTTCACTGACTCAGAAGGGTGTCATCTATCGTTGGGGTGATGCACAAGAGTCCGCATTTCAACATCTAAAGGATAGACTTTGTAGCGCGCCTATCCTCTCATTGCCTGAAGGCACCGATGATTTCGTGGTTTATTGCGACGCTTCCATCCAAGGACTTGGTTGCGTATTGATGCAACGTGATAAGGTCATTGCCTACGCATCGTGCCAACTTAAAGTTCACGAAAGAAACTACACCACTCACGATCTGGAGTTGGGAGCAGTTGTATTCGCGCTTAAGATATGGAGACATTACCTGTACGGTACCAAGTGCACCATTTACACCGATCACAGGAGTCTCGAGCATATCTTCAAGCAAAAGGAGTTAAACATGCGTCAACACCAATGGGTTGAGCTCTTGAACGATTATGAATGCGCAATCAAGTATCATCCGGGCAAGGCCAATGTTGTGGCCGACGCCCTCAGTCGAAAGGATACCATACCTAGGCGTGTACGTGCTCTACAGCTTACCATCCAATCTAACCTTCCCGCTCAGATTCGCGATGCTCAGGTCGAAGCATTGAAAGCAGAAAACATCAGGGCTGAATCCCTACGAGGATCGAGGCAACGGCTAGAACAAAAGGAAGACGGCGCCTACTATGTAACAGGGCGTATTTGGGTTCCACTCTATGGAAACTTACGCGAGCTTGTGATGGATGAAGCACATAAGTCTCGTTATTCAGTACATCCTGGTTCGGATAAGATGTACCATGACTTAAAGACCACATACTGGTGGCCTGGCATGAGAGCCCACATAGCAACCTACGTCAGCAAGTGCTTGACTTGTGCGAGAGTCAAGTCTGAATATCAGAAACCATCAGGCCTACTTCAACAACCGGAGATCCCGAAATGGAAATGGGAGCAAATTTCCATGGATTTCGTTACCGGTCTGCCCAGATCCCAACGCGGAAACGATACCATTTGGGTGATCGTAGATCGACTAACCAAGTCTGCACATTTTCTGGCTATCAAAGAAACGGATAAGTTTTCTACTCTTGCAGACATTTACCTAAAGGAAGTGGTATCAAGGCACGGAGTGCCAACCTCTATTATATCTGATCGTGACGCACGCTTTACTTCTGAACTGTGGCAAGCAATGCACAAGTCCTTTGGCTCACGTTTAGATATGAGCACCGCTTATCACCCGCAGACGGATGGGCAATCTGAACGCACCATCCAAACCCTTGAAGACATGCTTAGGGCATGTGTAATCGATTTTGGTAATGGCTGGGAAAGGCACCTCCCGCTAGTGGAGTTTTCGTACAACAACAGCTACCACACCAGCATCCAAGCCACTCCGTTTGAGGCATTATACGGACGCAAATGCCGATCACCTCTCTATTGGGCAGAAGTTGGTGACAGCCAAATCACTGGCCCAGAACTTGTGGTAGATACCACCGAGAAAATTGCTCAGATACGACAGCGAATGGCGGCAGCTCGTGACCGTCAGAAAAGCTATGCTGATAAGGGAAGAAAACCACTCGAGCTCCAGGTTGGGGATCGAGTGCTACTCAAAGTCTCACCTTGGAAAGGTGTAGTCCGCTTTGGCAAATGAGGCAAACTCAATCCGCGTTATGTCGGACCATTCGAAGTCATTGAGAAAATTGGCAAAGTCGCCTACAGGTTGGATCTACCTGAAGAACTCAGCGGAGTTCACAATGTTTTCCATGTGTCGAATCTAAAGAAGTGTCTGTCAGATGAGACCCTCATAGTTCCTCTGAAGGAACTCACTATCGACGAACAGCTGCGATTCGTCGAGGAACCAGTAGAGATTACGGATCAAAATGTTAAGATCCTCAAGCATACCAGGATACCTCTGGTCCGAGTTCGTTGGAATGCTCGTCGTGGCCCAGAGTATACCTGGGAACGAGAAGACCAAATGAAACTCAAGTATCCCCAACTGTTTAAGAAAAACACAACCACTACTGAGGCTGAAGCTACTGCAAAATTTCGGGACGAAATTCCAAATCAACGGGGGGATGATGTGACACCCCAGGAAAATCAGGAAAACAACGCAACTTAACTAGCTTCCTCAGTAACCACGCGCTAAATTTCGGGACGAAATTCTCTTAACAGGGGGAGAATGTGACAACCCTCGAAAATTACATGTAATCCGTACAATTTATTAAATGATAATTAAAGTGTTTGATGACTGTGCTGAATCATTTAACTGCTCTCTGATTTCTGTGTTATACTTATATGTGCGTGTTAGCATACTGGTAGTATACAGAAAAGTCACTAAATGGTCCGGTATATTTTCCTATGTGTTAGGAATTTATTTCGTTACAAAAATATATAAATAAGACACTTTACGGTACAATTAAACACTTTAACGGAACAGTATCCGACCGAACAACCGGACATTACCCGGGACACCAAATATTTGTCAAACACGTTATTTTATTATTCTTGGCTAGTCGTAATCCCCGTATGCCATAACACCCGCTAAAATAATAACTAACTAGCATATGAAGTTCATACTTGTGATGTAACTATCTTTTACCATCTAACCACAAAATGTTACATTAAGACCCCCCCCCCCCAACCAAATTCGGTCCCATAGGACCCACCCAAATCTTTAACATATCTTACTAGATTTCACCTAAGATTTGATGGGATCCTTACTTGATTTTGTGCACAAGATATTTAGAGATCTTCTTTATATCTTCCTAGATCTTCACATAATATCACCTCCACCATTTCACTCAACCTCTCACTTCTCTCTCTCTCAAAATCGGCCAGACCTGGGCTGCCATCACCACCACCATATCACCCTCATCCTCCTCCATTTTGAAGCTTCATTCAAGCTTAGAAGGTGATTCTAGGAAGCTTGCAACTTGTGGAGCTTCAAAGGGCCTTGTTTCTTACTTTTTCATCATCATTTTCACCATCATCTTCAAAGTGTTCTTCCCTAGCTTGAAAGCTAGTTGTAAGATTCTGATTTACCCTTGTTCACTTCACATTTTAATGGTTACAAGTTGTTGTTTATCGATTCTCACTATAACACCTTTAATCATAAACAAAAATCATGTTCTTGAAACTTAAAATTTATGTAAACCTGTTGGATAGATGTTGTATAAGACATGCATGGCACTTGATCATTGTTTACTCGAAATTTATATTGTTATTCTGCTGTGCATATGTGGATTGTCGCTTATTATGATTATCGGAACCGAAATAACTCACTAAAGTTTGATAGAAAGCTGAAACAGAAGCTGTTTGATTTTTACAGCCAACTTCAGTTGGCTGTAACCGGAGTTTAACTCAGCGAAAAATGTATTTTCTGAAGTCTAAAACGTACCTTTTCTAAATACCGTTCCAACGGCTCTGGAATCATAATTTTTCGACATCGTTTACTATTTTAAATGGAATTTCTCGTAACAGCGCGCTGGGCTGTCTAGTTTCAGCTGAAAATGCAGGTCACGTTTTCTGTTATATCTACTGTCCTCGGATTGAAGGGCACGTACGTAAAACTGTACACGTTCGATAGACCGTTTCACTAACTATTACAAATTCAGCATAAAATAAAACTAATCTATTCGACAAGCATCGGACACAAAATCTGCATCAACAAATTCCCCCTTGTCCGTTGCTGTCGAATGCTGAAAATGCAACTGCAATCGATCTTCAGTCAAGTATTCATCTTCTCTGTGTTAACAAATTCCCCCTTGACCGATGATCTAGGTAAGTAGTATCTTGATGCTCCTTGTGTAATATTTCCCCCTTAAAGTACGCGTATCCGTGTTGGGTGTTGTGCAATTTCCTCAATTGACCGATCTTCCGCTGATCTTCCAATACTCCAACCGGCATTTGATAAGGGTTCCAATCTTTAAGAACTGCATCAAGTCTTGATCTTGTCATAAGAACTCTATTTCATACAAGCATACTACATTGATAGAGATTTCTGGTGAACTGTCTTCTGTAAACCGTCTTTGTGGAATCGACCAAGTAATGCACTTTAATCTTCAGCATCAACACTCAGGAAAGTCAGCTAGACCAAGTGTATCCCTTGCAAGCTCAACCAGCATGCTTAGTTGAACTACATCCAGATCTCATTGTCTCGCCTTTGTGAAGTTGACCACGTAATGCACTACGGATCTTCAGCATCAGTACTCAGGAAGTCAGCTTGACCAAGTACATCGTTTGCAAACTCAACGAATTGAGTTACCCCCAGATCCCTGTAAAATCCCAAAGAAACATCAAACCCAAAACCGAATCCTGCAGGTCTTCAGTCTTGAACTATCAGCTTTCATAAAGATTCCCCAGGTCTTCAGTGAACAGCGCTTTTGTAACTACTGTAGACTTTAGAAACCTGTATTTTTCCGTGCAAAACCCTTCACGCTGGCTGGAGAATTAATTAAAATCCTCAAATATGTGTATGTGCAAAATATTCCACGCCGAACCGATTGTATCACCAGAAAATCACAAACTCTACCACCTGTGATTGCGTTTAGAAATTTACCGAAGAAATTCATTACGTTTTATTCCCCCATTTCTTTGGTAAAATCTCTAAACCTTAACAGATTCTCTCCACTTCAAAGAAACTGTCGTCAAATGCTCACCAATTCCCTCCACTAAGCGGAACTGTCGTCAATCTTTATTGAATGTTCTCGGTTCCGAAAAATCACGAAAACGACTTTCTTCTTTGCATATTCTAGTTGGATAAGAACGTCCCCTAGTACCCCGTAGGATCCGACTTGTATCCCTCCAAAGACTTTGTGAACTCGTTAGGACCGGTATTGACATTCTAGGTTCATTCATTCGTTACCAAATGCGAGAATATGACAATAAACAAAAAGATTTCTTCGTTGCATATTCTAGTTGATAAAGAAATTTCGCCTAGTACCCCGTAGGATCCGACTTGTATCCCTCCAAAGACTTTGTGAACTCGTTAGGACCGGTATTGACATTCTAGGTTCATACGTTCGTCTTCAAATGCGAGAATATGACAATAAACAAAATGCTTTCGAACATTTACGAATAACCGATAACAATCATAAACATTGACGTGCGGAAGTGAACATACCGTTCCGTTTTTGGCCCATAATAGTCGCGTCACCATTTTTGACATTTGCATCGGTAACCGTGACTACCCCACATTTTTCAAACTATCAAGTTTTCACCATCTCTTGTTTTCATCATGCCGCAACATCACGAAAATTGCTGAAATCAAACATTCAGCCGACAACATCTTCTAATTTTCGAAATCCAGCAACAAAACTGCGATACCCAGCAACAATCGAGTCGAAAGATATCCTTCGAGGATCAGACTTTTCGAAAGATGGATCAGGACGAAAGATATCCTTCGAGGATCAGACTTTTCGAAAGATGGATCAGGTCAAAAGATATCCTTCGAGCTGATCAGACTTTTCGAAAGATGGATCAGGTCGAAAGATATCCTTCGAGGATCATCTTTCGAAATTGTTGAGGGTTCCCACAAATATCTGGTATCTTTCGATCTTGTTGAGGGTTCCCACAAATATCTGGTATCTTTCGAAGATGGATCAGGTCGAAAGATATCCTTCGAGGATCATCTTTCGAAGTTGTTGAGGGTTCCCACAAATATCTGGTATCTTTCGATCCAGATCTGCATCCTTCGACCCAAGGTCTCATCTTTCGAGCACCTTTTTCATCTTTCGGGTCTTTAAGCAGCCACCAAGAACATCAAGAACACAGCGACTGTTCTTATGCAGATTTGACGAAAACACTTTGTATACAGTTTTTGATGATGATAACTTGAATATTTAGGTGAAAAACATAAAACCCAACACTCGTTTCAGCACAGATCTGAATATTCGGGTCCAGATCTGAGTTTTTCTCATTTTCACCCAACTTTTCTTCTTGAACAAAAATCACGAAAATCACAGATCTAGAGCACATGTGATTTAGTAAACTGTTAGATTCACTAAATCGGGCACCATGGCTCTGATACCAACTTGTAGGTCCGAGTTTCGTGACCGAAACCGTGATTCGTGTGATTATGTTCATACACGGGAAGATTAGAGATGATAAACAAACAACTTTGTATTAATCCGGTAGTAAAACATTACAAATC
This sequence comes from Helianthus tuberosus, assembly GCA_030545235.1. NCBI lineage: Eukaryota > Viridiplantae > Streptophyta > Magnoliopsida > Asterales > Asteraceae > Helianthus > Helianthus tuberosus. The sequence continues at coordinate 12,087 of JARYGA010007547.1, forward strand.
GGCCCGATTAACAAGCTAACCGAACTAATACCAAAGGAGTACACATCCGGGGAGAGACCAAGTGGTGATCTCTCCCGGTGAGGTCTCAAACCTCCTCCAACTTCCTTGTGTTACAAATGACAAGGGTTTTCTATTTATAGTCACACCCCTTGTCTTGCAAGCACACACGGTCAACCGAATAACCCTCTCGTTTGACCACTTCAAACGAGCGGGTCTATACACGTTCGATAGACCGTTTCACTAACTATTACAAATTCAGCGTAAAATAAAACTAATCTATTCGACAAGCATCGGACACAAAATCTGCATCAACAAAAACCTACGTACACGATCATAAGACCATCAACTCTATCACTTTAAGTCCCTCAATTATCGACTTAATCGCCGAGGCCTATGGCGAGCGGGTCATTAGTTAATAGCGCTATTAGGTTTAACAAACCTCACACCGTGCCAGTCGGACGGGCGTGTACTAATGGACTATGGGCAAAGGGTCAATGCTGATAGACATTGACTTAGGGCACCTCTTACATTTTCGTAGCAGTCGATACGCGTGGTCTAGTAACATATGGAAAACCCCCACTAATCTTCGCAAACATGTCAGAAAGACCGCGATGCAAACTTATACGATACATGGTTTACAAAACGAACATATGATTTACGAAACGAATGCTATAACTAAACAACCAAACGTGAACTCACTCAACTTTGTTGTTGACTCGTTGTTACATGCCTTACAGGTCGCTAAACATTTGGAGCTTGCACGAGGAAGGAGTCGTTGTGGTGTGCGAACGGTTATGTCCAGTGTTTAATGTTTAAAACATTATGAACTTATTAAACCTATGTGTTGGACTTTAAACTTATGAACTGCGAACTTATGTTTTGAACTTTACGTTTATGCTTCCGCTGTCCAAATTAAAAACTTGGTTAACTAGCTTTTGGTCACCAATCGTATTGTGGTTGTCTCTATTTACTTAAGTACGTTGTTCAGTATGATTGGTGGCTCGATCCTGGTCACGTCACGCCTCCAAGCGGTGGAACTCCGCATGGTGGATTTTGGGGGCGTGACAAAGAATTTCCTGCTTAACAATGTTCGACACATTACAAAAATACGCCGTACTCTTAGCTGGGCTCGGCTTCAGACCTGATGCATTTGTGAACTGCTCAAGAGCATCTCTAACTTTCTTGACTGAAGTTATATCCCCATGCACGAATATGAATAAATCATCTGCAAAAGACACATTGATAATTTTCTGTTTCACACAATGAGCATGAAATTTAAAGCCTGTGGCCGAACCGGCACCATGCTGAAGAAGCAAAGAAAGAATCTCCATAACCAACGTGAAAAGATATGGTGACATAGGGTCACCCTGTCTTAAACCCCTCCTTCCTTTAAAGTAGCCATGAATGTTGCCATTAATACTTATAGAATAGGATATCGTAGTGACACAGGCCATAATCCACTCAACCATCTTCCTATGAAACCCGAAACCATTAAGAACACTCTCCAAGAACAACCAACTGACAGTGTCATAGGCTTTTTGATTATCCATCTTGAATGCACATCTCGCCGGACCCCGATTCAAGTGATAGTTATGCATTAATTCCTGAGTCAGGAGGATAATATCCGAGATTTTTCTTCCCGGAACAAAAGTCGATTGATTTATGCTAACCAGATCACCCAAACTACCTTTAAGTCTATCCGTAATAATCTTGCTAATACATTTATACAAGACATTACAGCACGAGATAGGCCGATAATCAAGAACCGAGTCAGGAGTATCCACCTTAGGAATCAGAGCCAGAATCGTATGGTTCAGTTGCTTCAGAAGTTTACCATTGTCGAAAAATTCTAGAACTGCATTAGAAATCTCATTACCCACAATATCCCATGCGTTCTTGAAAAAAGCTGTCACACCCCGACCACGTGGAACAACCAAACGTGGCGGAAACGTCGGGGAGTGTTGTAACAGAATTAATGTTTCACAACAATGGAAATTAAAGTTTCATTTTATTAACCAAACATGAGAGTTTACATTGTTTTAAACAAGAAACAAAGAGTACATAACATAAATTAACTAGTTCTTGTCTCGTTTTAAGTCACTAAGGCACAGGTCCGCCTAAGTATGTCTTGATAAGTCCTATGCATCATCTCCTGAAAAACACATGTGAAAATAGGTACGTCAGCATAAAAATGCCTGTGAGATACATAGGTTTTGTGAAAATAGGATTCATGACTTATGTTTGAGAAAATGTTTAGTCATGAACCTTGTTATTTGCTTTGTTTTGTAAATCATTTGAAAATCGATAAGATCAGATGATATGTATAAATAAGTGAATAATGCATGGTTAAATGAATCACCAAGTAAAATGAGTTTGTGTAAGATAAGTTGTTTTGTAAAACAATGTCTTGTGAAAAATATGTCATTTGTGTAAAATGTATAAGTCCAAATTGAATGATTTAAATAATGCTATGATATGTAATATAATACAAACACTTATATATAGGAAGTACCAGCGGCGTATCCACCATGCTTGTATCATATTACTCACATCTCGTTACTTAAGTCACTTAAACAAACCACCAATGTATAAAGTCTATGTTTAAACCAATAGTCAAAAGTCCTTGTATAAACCATGTCAAATGTTTATAAGTCCAAAAGTAGTCAAGAAATGTGTAAATGTTTATGTATAGTCAAATGTTATGTATGGTAAGTAAAATGAGTCTACTTAAACCACAAGTAAAAATGTACAAAACAAAGTATTTGAATAAATCAAAAGTTATGCTTTGTAGAATTATGTATGGTAAGTAAAATGAGTCTACTACCTACTACCGAGCGGCATGATCGGTGTTAATGAATGTATAGTATAGTTTAAACAAACCAAATGTCATACCAAAATGTAAGCATGTTTTTATGAAGATAATGTACCTAGTATGCTAGAGTAAACATACAAGGTAGAGCTGTAAAACAATGTGTCCATATGTTACTGGAACATATGCAACAGAGATGCAATGTGAAAACAAAGTACTAAGTATGCTAAGTTAACATACAAAGCAGAAAAGTCATGTAAATCAATGTGCTAGCATGCTATCAGTCAACATACATAGCATAAATGTAATGAAATCATGTACTATAAATGTACTAATGAACATAGCAAGTATATGATGTAAAAACAGGAAAGTAGGAAAGTAACAAGTAGGCACATGTGTTCCACCCCAAAACAGTTTGGAAAACAGTAAAAGAGGGGTCTATGTACTCACTTGAGATTGCTTAGTAGTCCTTGAGTAACAACCAAACAATGCTAGAGATCGCGGATATCAAACGGCACCTAATATAGGTAACTATGTTAATAAACCGGACCAAAATCGGAAGATTGGGTAGCATGAGGGTTTGTAAACCAAATGAGTGTAGGAACTCATGTGATATGGTTTAACAAAGCCTACATACTAAATGAAACCTAACATAAGTGGTTACGATCCATTACGACCCGTTTAGGTAGCTTATGTTACTTTAACGCGTCGTTCGCGTGTAACGCGTTTGGAACGTCTAACTAGTCCTATGACAAGTGTTATATGCCTAAACATGTTACATAATCAGTTATGTGACAAAAGTTTAGGTTACATATGCTTAATTACCAATTATACATGAAAAGGGTATTCTGGTAATTTACCTAAGGCATATAAACTACCTATCATACAACTACTCAAACGATGTGACCATAAGGTATAACCTCGGAAGGTTATTCCCTACATACTATGGTCACCTAATGGGTTTGGTCGGATCCTAATGATCGACCAAATGGGTCGGGTTCGAAGGTATAAGCGATTTATTAGATCGCTTACCCTTACGACCCTAGACAACGTGATAATCAGTAGGCATAGTCCCAAGGGACTATAACCAACGTGATTACACTCACGTTGCGAAGTTCAAACGAACTTCGCATTGACCATAAACTGGTCAATGCAGAAAGTCAAACAAAGTTTGACTTTCAGACTCGAAAAGCAATAAAAGAACGAAAGAATACTTACGAAGGGTCCCCGAATGCTAATTTCGATCCGAGAATCTCAGGTATGAAATAATGGTTTCAACTTAGAGTTTCTAAGATCAAAATTCTTGTGGGTTTTGCAATGGATGGGGGGGTATTTATAGTATTCGTAGAGCCGTTAAGATCGTTCCTCGTTAACCGTGCTTTGATCTCAACCATACACATCAAGATAGTGGTTTTACAAAACCATTTGAGCCCATGGTATTGCCCAAAACCGTGTGCGAAGTGAAACGGACCCGATTCGATGTTTTTGCATGTTTTCTGTCCAGCATAGGCAGTCGCGTAGCGCGACGGTGAAGGCCCATGGCAGTGGCGCTACGCCACTGCCCCTTGTTTCAGAATTGTTTCAAAATTGGCAGAAATGGTCCCTGCAGCCCGTTTAAGTGATTTTCGATGCGTTTGAACCACGTTAACCTCATTTCAAGGCTCTAAAATGAAGTTAAAGTCGGGAACTCAAAACATGCTCAAAAATATCTAGGATGTCGGTTCGTTTGGCCGTACGATCGCGATGTTCGCTTAATTACGACGGAATGCGCATAAGCGCGAAAAACGAACCAAATGACGCGACGAATGGATTTTTGGCAAGCCTAACACTAAAGTATAATATAGTCATGCTTACATAAATTTTTGGATGTCCGGATGTATTCAGAACGTAAGTTATGCGCGAAAATGCAAACTTGTGCACTTTTTGACACTTTTAGTCCCTGAATGACCCAAAAGTATATTTTTGCCATACCAAAGCCTTCAAAACTTATTTCTAAGTTATGTAAAGGTTATTTAAGGTATGTTAAGTATATGTCACTATTCCGGAGTGTTCGTTGCATTAAACTGGTTATATTTACGCATCAGTGCGCGTATAACCTTCCAGAAAGCGATTTAGAGCTTGAAATCGAACAAGAGTTGATATGTGTAAAAGATACACATATTTATACAAATCCCAAGTATGAAATACAATATTTCATTGGTTTGGCATTTGTTTGATGGTTGGAGTGACACAGGTGTCACAGTCTCCCCTACTTTAGGAAATTTCGTCCCGAAATTTATTCGTAGGAGTCTATCTGTGACTTCGTGTCAAATAACCACCAGAGATATGAAAGGCATAATCCTGACATTTATTTAACGGACATTCTTCAAAAATGAAAATGAATGAAATGAGTCATTTTCCACAACTTCTTCAGAAACGAAAATGAACGAAATGAGTCATTTTCCACAACTTCTTCAGAAACGAAAATGAACGAAATGAGTCATTTTCCACAACTTCTTCAGAATCGAAAATGAACGAAATGAGTCATTTTCCACAACTTCTTCAGAACCGAAAATGAACGAAATGAGTCATTTTCTACAACTTCTTCAGAAACGAAAATGAACGAAATGAGTCATTTTCCACAATTTCTTCAGAACCGAAAATGAACGAAATGAGTCATTTTCTATAACTTCTTCAGAAACGAAAATGAACGAAATGAGTCATTTTCCACAACTTCTTCAGAACCGAAAATGAACGAAATGAGTCATTTTCTACAACTTCTTCAGAAACGAAAATGAACGAAATGAGTCATTTTCCACAATTTCTTCAGAAACGAAAATGAACGAAATAAGTCATTTTCCATAACCTCTTCAGAAACGAAAATGAACGAAATGAGTCATTTTCCACAACCTCTTCAGAAACGAAAATGAACGAAATGAGTCATTTTCCACAAATTCTTCAGAAACGAAAATGAACGAAATGAGTCATTTTCCACAATTTCTTCAGAAACGAAAATGGACGAAATGAGTCATTTTCCACAATTTCTTCAGAAACGAAAATGAACGAAATGAGTCATTTTCCACAATTTCTTCATAAACGAAAATGGACGAAATGAGTCATTTTCCACAACCTCTTCAGAAATGAAAATGAATGAAATGAGTCATTTTCCACAATTTCTTCACACACGACCAAACTTGCTGTGGTTTCCGTGCACTGAATTTCATAATTATGTATGCATCCATAATTACGCAATTCCTTGTACAGTCCGCACAATTTGTTTGTAATATGAAGGGGAGGAAAAATCAAACCTGTGATGAGTGTGACTAGACTACCATAAGGTCCTTTTAATTAGATTGACAACTGATCCTTTTAATTAGGCCACCTAGGAGTTCTTTCAGCTATCTCATCACATGATATTCCTAACCAGATTTTTGGATCAATCTGTTTAACTAGACCACTCAAGGGGTCTAATTATGGAATAGTACAATATAATCCAAGGGTCTTTACTATTACGTAAAAGCCCATTGAGGATTTAATATAGTACACAAAGATATGGAAGATTTTACGAGGATTAGATAACAAAACTTGGATTACACAAGAACATAAAAGGGAACACATAAGCACATAATTACATAGTTGTTTAAATTTGTTATTAACTTGTTATCGATTGAAAATGGATATGGAAACCAGTCAATTGACTTCAATGTCCTCTGGGATTTATCTGAAAAGATATGAAGATCTCCCAAAATTCGATTTTTGTTTTCTAAGAAACGTAATATTCGAATTAAGGAACACAAAAATTTTAGGATTTACGGAAATACCCTTAGGTACCCTATTAAGGATTTATAGTAGTACTTTGGGTATTTGTCCAGTGTTGTAACTTGCGTTTTGTACTTCGTTTTCCTTGGAAGAAACAGGTACTTAGGAATTTCGTGGAAAACGCAAGAGATTATATAGAAAAATTTTGGGGAGTAGTTTGCTTTTCAAGGAATACGATTCCTTGATTGTCGGTATTGTAAGGGATATGTTGTTTATGCATACAACCACAAAAATACATTGCAATGTAAATAAAAAAATTATTTATTAACAATGATAACAACTGTTTCATGGACCTTGACAACAAAAGAAAATAATACATAAGACATGATTATTTCTAAAAGGTGTTGTCTTCTAGTCGGTCAGATGCTCATCTCCGTGCTGGATTAGCATTAGCAAGCTTTGGGCAATTTCTTCGGAAATGACCCATCTCGCCACACTTGTAGCAAGAACCTGGTGGAAAGCGAGCTTGAGCAGGATTGTTGTTAGCTTGATTTGGTGCAACTGCTGCCACGCAAACTTTTGCTGTATGACCTTTACGTCCACAAATTTGGCATTCGCGGCACTTCACCATAGCATGATGATAAAGGTTACATTTGTTGCACAAGGGTGAAGTTCCATTGTATGGCTTCCTAGTACGGGGTTGAGCTGGTTGGTTGGGGACGGCTTGATCATTGTGAGTAACCATGGCGAAGTTCTGAGAAGCCTTTCGCTTCTTTGACTTCTTAGGGGATCCAGTCGGTTCATCCATGGTCTTTGATTCCTCAATTGGTTTCGATTCCTCGACCGGTTTCTTGTCACCCTTTCCGAAAAGCTTACGTTTCCTGATCTGAGATTCAGTCAAGGTTGCAGATAGCTCAATGGCCTGCCTAACCGTAGTGGGGTTACTACCAGTAACAATGTCCTGAACTGAGTCAAGGAGACCATCAATGTATTTTTCGATCGCCTTATCCAAAGGTGTAACCATGGTAGGACACAACAGGCTCAGCTCCTCATATCGATCAGTGTATGCTCGATGTTCGCCGCTGTCTTGCTTAAGGTCGTCGAATTCTCTTTCCAAGGCCCTGATCTCGTGACGAGGACATAATTCCTTCATCATTAGTGCTCGAAGTTCTTCCCACGTTTGAGCCAGTGCTACTTCGGCACCCCTATCTCTCACCACACCGTTCCACCACGTCAAAGCTCGTTTCTCAAAGACACTAGATGCGAAATCTACCTTTCGCTCGTTTGGACATTGTACATGCCTGAAGGTGCTCTCTAGACTCTTGAACCATTGCAGAAGTGCAGTCGCTCCTTGAGACCCAGAAAACTTGGATGGCTTAGCCGAGTTGAACGTCTTGAAGTTGTAGGGGGCATTGTTGTTATTGAGAGCTTGGTGACATTGAGCAACGATGTTCGGGATTGCAGCAGTCATTTGGTGTGTAATGACAGCTGCCAGATCTTCAATAGACACCGGATTTTCGCGTCGTGGAGGCATTCTAAAAGAGGAAACATGAAATGAAACGAGTGAGAGAATTAGACGAAAAGAATGAGATGAAACGAATCTGATGAAAGCAAGGATAGTGGTCATTTGTTCGTTACCACAAGGTAAACAAATGACACACAGTGACTGAATTAAAGTAAATGGATAAAAAATAATGTATCGCGAAGACATGCTCGCCTATAAGTGAACACTCATCCCAAAAATTCCCAGGTAAGCACAACTGGTCTCGCGTCTGATGAGATATATACGAAGTGCTTGCCTAGATAGAAAACCCAGAATACAGGCATTCACCCTTCCAGTTTGCACGTGTTCACATTATTTAGGACTCAAAACTTTGGCAAGAGTTTGAAAATTCAAAAGGGGTTCAAAACCTAGTAATCAATCATCCTAGAACAGATGATTAGTTTTCAAAGCGGTTTTGAAATTTATGTTCTTGTTGTGGTCGTCACCTAAGGATAGGTGACGGTATTGTTTTATGACTAAACGCAAGTAAACTCGCGTTAGGGTCCTAGAAAGGTTATAGACTAGGTCAAAGCATTACTAATAACCTAATTCCCTATAACCATTGGCTCTGATACCATCTTTTCTGTCACACCCCGACCACGTGGAACAACCAAACGTGGCGGAAACGTCGGGGAGTGTTGTAACAGAATTAATGTTTCACAACAATGGAAATTAAAGTTTCGTTTTATTAACAAAACATGAGAGTTTACATTGTTTTAAACAAGAAACAAAGAGTACATAACATAAATTAACTAGTTCTTGTCTCGTTTTAAGTCACTAAGGCACAGGTCCGCCTAAGTATGTCTTGATAAGTCCTATGCATCATCTCCTGAAAAACACATGTGAAAATAGGTACGTCAGCATAAAAATGCCTGTGAGATACATAGGTTTTGTGAAAATAGGATTCATGACTTATGTTTGAGAAAATGTTTAGTCATGAACCTTGTTATTTGCTTTGTTTTGTAAATCATTTGAAAATCGACAAGATCAGATGATATGTATAAATAAGTGAATAATGCATGGTTAAATGAATAACCAAGTAAAATGAGTTTGTGTAAGATAAGTTGTTTTGTAAAACAATGTCTTGTGAAAAATATGTCATTTGTGTAAAATGTATAAGTCCAAATTGAATGATTTAAATAATGCTATGATATGTAATATAATACAAACACTTATATATAGGAAGTACCAGCGGCGTATCCACCATGCTTGTATCATATTACTCACATCTCGTTACTTAAGTCACTTAAACAAACCACCAATGTATAAAGTCTATGTTTAAACCAATAGTCAAAAGTCCTTGTATAAACCATGTCAAATGTTTATAAGTCCAAAAGTAGTCAAGAAATGTGTAAATGTTTATGTATAGTCGAATGTTATGTATGGTAAGTAAAATGAGTCTACTTAAACCACAAGTAAAAATGTACAAAACAAAGTATTTGAATAAATCAAAAGTTATGCTTTGTAGAATTATGCATGCTTTCCTGAATATGAATTTTTATGCGGTATTGTGAAAATTCATACATCCAAGCCTTGCGACAGTCGGATAACTATGTAAAAGTGAGTTATCAAAATATGTATTCGGATTCGGTCATTCCTTACGTCCAAACAAACCCGAGATTTCAGGAATGGGATTTGTCAAGTCCTATGGTACCACTACCTACTACCGAGCGGCATGATCGGTGTTAATGAATGTATAGTATAGTTTAAACAAACCAAATGTCATACCAAAATGTAAGCATGTTTTTATGAAGATAATGTACCTAGTATGCTAGAGTAAACATACAAGGTAGAGCTGTAAAACAATGTGTCCATATGTTACTGGAACATATGCAACAGAGATGCAATGTGAAAACAAAGTACTAAGTATGCTAAGTTAACATACAAAGCAGAAAAGTCATGTAAATCAATGTGCTAGCATGCTATCAGTCAACATACATAGCAGAAATGTAATGAAATCATGTACTATAAATGTACTAATGAACATAGCAAGTATATGATGTAAAAACAGGAAAGTAGGAAAGTAACAAGTAGGCACATGTGTTCCACCCCAAAACAGTTTGGAAAACAGTAAAAGAGGGGTCTATGTACTCACTTGAGATTGCTTAGTAGTCCTTGAGTAACAACCAAACAATGCTAGAGATCGCGGATATCAAACGACACCTAATATAGGTAACTATGTTAATAAACCGGACCTAAATCGGAAGATTGGGTAGCATGAGGGTTTTTAAACCAAATGAGTGTAGGAACTCATGTGATATGGTTTAACAAAGCCTACATACTAAATGAAACCTAACATAAGTGGTTACGATCCATTACGACCCGTTTAGGTAGCTTATGTTACTTTAACGCGTCGTTCGCGTGTAACGCGTTTGGAACGTCTAACTAGTCCTATGACAAGTGTTATATGCCTAAACATGTTACATAATCAGTTATGTGACAAAAGTTTAGGTTACATATGCTTAATTACCAATTATACATGAAAAGGGTATTCTGGTAATTTACCTAAGGCATATAAACTACCTATCATACAACTACTCAAACGATGTGACCATAAGGTATAACCTCGGAAGGTTATTCCCTACATACTATGGTCACCTAATGGGTTTGGTCGGATCCTAATGATCGACCAAATGGGTCGGGTTCGAAGGTATAATCCATTTATTAGATCGCTTACCCTTACGACCCTAGACAACGTGGTAATCAGTAGGCATAGTCCCAAGGGACTATAACCAACGTGATTACACTCACGTTGCGAAGTTCAAACGAACTTCGCATTGACCATAAACTGGTCAATGCAGAAAGTCAAACAAAGTTTGACTTTCAGACTCGAAAAGACTCGAAAAGCAATAAAAGAACGAAAGAATACTTACGAAGGGTCCCCGAATGCTAATTTCGATCCGAGAATCTCAGGTATGAAACAATGGTTTCAACTTAGAGTTTCTAAGATCAAAATTCTTGTGGGTTTTGCAATGGATGGGGGGGTATTTATAGTATTCGTAGAGCCGTTAAGATCGTTCCTCGTTAACCGTGCTTTGATCTCAACCATACACATCAAGATAGTGGTTTTACAAAACCATTTGAGCCCATGGTATTGCCCAAAACCGTGTGCGAAGTGAAACGGACCCGATTCGATGTTTCTGCATGTTTTCTGTCCAGCATAGGCAGTCGTGTAGTGCGACGGTGAAGGCCCATGGCAGTGGCGCTACGCCACTGCCCCCTTGTTTCAGAATTGTTTCAAAATTGGCAGAAATGGTCCCTGCAGCCCGTTTAAGCGATTTTCGATGCGTTTGAACCCCGTTAACCTCATTTCAAGGCTCTAAAATGAAGTTAAAGTATAGGGAACTCAAAACATGCTCAAAAATATCTAGGATGTCCGTTCGTTTGGCCGTACGATCGCGATGTTCGCTTAATTACGACGGAATGCGCATAAGCGCGAAAAACGGACCAAATGACGCGACGAATGGATTTTTGGCAAGCCTAACACTAAAGTATAATATAGTCATGCTTACATAAATTTTTTGGATGTCCGGATGTATTCAGAACGTAAGTTATGCGAGAAAATGCAAACTTGTGCACTTTTTGACACTTTTAGTCCCTGAATGACCCAAAAGTATATTTTTGCCATACCAAAGCCTTCAAAACTTATTTCTAAGTTATGTAAAGGTTATTTAAGGTATGTTAAGTATATGTCACTATTCCGGAGTGTTCGTTGCATTAAACTGGTTATATTTACGCATCAGTGCGCGTATAACCTTCCAGAAAGCGATTTAGAGCTTGAAATCGAACAAGAGTTGATATGTGTAAAAGATACACATATTTATACAAATCCCAAGTATGAAATACAATATTTCATTGGTTTGGCATTTGTTTGATGGTTGGAGTGACACAGGTGTCACAAAAGCCAACGTATAACCATCCGGCCTAGGGGCTTTATTATCACCAATACCAAACATAGCATTTTTCACTTCCTCCCGGGTAACCTGGTGGACCATATTATTCGCTGCATCGGGGCTCAAAACATTCACAGACAGATTCGCCATATTAATACTAGAAACTTGATCCTCATGACCCAGAAAATTCTCATAGTGATGCACAAGAGCAGAAGGAACATCATCTCCATCAAACCGATTACCAGCTGCGTCTTGAATAGACTGAATTCGACCCCTAGCGTTCCTACATTTAAGGCTGTTATGAAAAAACGCAGTATTTGAGTCACCAGCACATAACCACTCCACTTTAGACTTTTGTTTTAAAAAACACTCTTCATCATAAGAAGCGATTCTGAACTGGTTAAGGCATTCAGCTTCCTTATCCCTCAAATCGACATCTAAGGGGTTAACATCCACCAGCTTCTGAATATCATCGAGCTGCTTCCTTAACTCCGAGACTCTTTCATGCAAATTACCCTGTTTAAACAAGATTTTTCGCATTAAAGGCTTCAAGTTCCGAAGCTTTTTGGTTACCGAAAACATAGTGACCCCCGGAATACTTTTCGTCCACTCTTGTTCCACAAATATCCTGAATTCTGGTTTCGAAGTAATAAAATTAGCGAATTTGAATGGTTTCGGTTTTGGCTTACCCGAATTAGCCACTCTAAGCACACATGGAGTGTGATCCGAGACTCGAAAAGGATGATAATGGGCATATGCTTCAGGAAACATCTCTAGAAACTTCAAGTTCCCCATGACCCGGTCAATCTTCTTTAACAACCCAATACCCTTCTTTGGTTTTTGGTTCCAATTGTAGTGCAACCCATGACCCTTAATATCCACAAGCTCCATTTGCTGAATACACTCATGAAACTATCGCATGCCGATGGACACAGTAGACGGACCATATAAATGACCTTCCACATGTAGGGCCGAGTTGAAATCCCCCATAACGATCCAAGGTTTATCATGACAAAAGCTTTTATGCATACACAGATTTTCCCAAAGGCATCTTCTCTCTTGATATGTATTCTTTGCATAGACAAACGAACAGAAAATAGCATTATTATCAAGTTTAGATTGGATTTGGGTATGAATAACTTGGTCCTCTTGCGACAAAACCATGATATCCACAACATCTGTATTCCAACCCAAAATAATTCTAGTACCTCGATCACACAAATCACCATTCGACGTCCAAGCCCAGTTACGAAAGACAACCTTACATACCTTAGCTAGGTTTGTAATATCCACATGAGATTCTAGAATGGCACATACCGCTAGTTTATTCTCAGAAAGAAGCATACGAACCTCCGTTTGTTTCAGGGGTTGGTTCAAACCCCTTATGTTCCAAGAAGCTATACTATCCATTCAAACCGATAATACCGGGAGTGCTTGCCCCCTCAGAAACTTGACGTTTTTCATGCCTCATAAAGTTCGACATTTCTGTTGGAACCGTGTCCACTACCTCATCATCAGAACGCAGAGAATTCCCATTACCATCTTTGGGCGCTGACCGCATCTCATATTCATTCCGAGTGCCACCATCCGTACCCTCCACATCATCCATAGAAAGAGCCTCAAACGAATTTTTAGTTTTCACATTACCACCCACCCTACTATCGGCTTTATCCTCTTTAGTACCTGAAGTACTCGGTCCAGCTTTGTTAGTTTTAGGCTTGTATATAAACTTTGCTTTTTTGTTTCTTTTGCATAACTCCGACTCTCACCGTCTTCCTCTTATCCGTAATAAAACCATCCTCATCAACAACTACTTGTTTGGCTTTATTATTCACATTTTTGACACACATCTGATCATTATGACCAAACACACAGTATGCCGAGCAACGTTGCGGCTTCCATTCATATTCTACTTTAACTCTTTCAGTAATATACCCATCCTCATCTAGCTTCGGAATAGCAACAATAATATGGTCTTTCAATTCATTCTCAGCATTAACTTCAATTAGAGCTCGAGCAAAACTACTCCTCCCCCAGTTGTCGGCACACATGTCATCCGTATAACCATCTAATCTTTTTGGAATCCCTATCTTAGAAGCTAATAAGCTCAGCCCATCATCCGTGTAAATCGAGATAGGAACATTATGCAACTTCACTCACACCGGAACTGACTTAATACCTTCTTTCTTGAGGCTCACAGACGTTGACCAAATATTCAAGAACAATGGCATTTTCCGAATCAACCAGGGCCCCCCTCCAACACTTTGGCCATACCCTCTTTAGTGTCAAACTTAAAGAAGAAAAAACCATCCGAGTTCATCATAAGTTTAACAAAACCATACTTAGACCATACATTCTTTGCATAATATTCAACTACAGGGTATGGCAATCGATTACCTAAAAAATAGCCGTAAAGAACATTCTCAAACTTTTCTTGAACCTTTCGGATCACCTCACGGGGAATCACCACATCCGCGTCCTGAATGGTCTCATTCGAATCCAGCCGTCTGAAATTTACTTCTCGTTTGATCAAAGAGACATTTTTTACCCTATCGGCATACGTAGGAATTGCGATATTTTTCTCTGGATCTTCATCCAGATTACGATCAATATCTCCAGTTTCCGATTGTACTGGCACACTCACCTTTTCCAACTCATCAATTATATTGATGATCCTGGGTTCCTTCTGTATTATACCCCGTCTGGGCAGCAGCGGATTCCCATCAACTTTGAGCGACCTACCATCATAAGTGAGTTCATAAGTGTGTAAATCCTAGCTACAAATCAAAGTGTTTGTTGGACAGCTTGGGGTATACAAGCTTGAGGTCTTCTACACTTGGAAGGCAACCGTTCAAGAAGCATCATCTTCTTCATATCCTCTACTCCTTGGAAGGTAGTATTCTAAACACTCTATGGTTATGTTTTATTTTGATAGCATGCATGTTCGTATATGGATCCGGGCATTGGGTTTTACATATAAAATGAGTTTTATACCATGTAAGTAACATGTTTTAAATAATATTTTCCGCTGCTTTTTTATTTTATATGGATAAAATTACTTTGATAAACATGTGAAAAACCCAACAATGGCATCTAGAGCCGCTTATATGAGTGCATGCTTCATAGGATATGAAATTTTCGGGTTTCGGGTTTGGTAAAACCCTATGGCCGAAATTTTTCATCATGGTTCTCCTTTTGTTTTTCAAGATATTAATCTTACATGCATAAATATATCTTGAAAAACTATGTCATTTGGATGATTTGTTTGTTTGGACAAAAACCCACTTTTTCGGTTTTTCATTCTTGACCGAAAAGTAGGTTGTAAAAAGGAAACCATTTTGCTTCTTGAATTTTATATATTTGGATATATATATATATATATATATATATATATATATATATATATATATATATATATTGGTGTTCATAACCTAGCCATGACCTTGTGTGAATTTGTTGAATATTTGTGGTTGTGATTTATGTTTAATTATTTCAAAGGTTGTAATAATTATTATTTTGTTCTTCCATTTGTAAAGTTGTGTAATTTATTTATTTTCATTTGGCATGTAAATAAATAGATTAGGTGCATTTTGTTTTTACTAGAAAAATGTATTAGGATATTTTTTTTGTAAAAGAAGATGCACACAAAAATGCGGTTTTGGTTTTGGCTAATTTCGGGCCTAAAGGACTTCATAGTTCTTAACGGGGTTTTAGCCCGATAACCAAAACACATTTTTGAAGTCCAAAGGAGTTTGGGGCTGAATATAAAAGACATTTGGAAGCTCAAAGAAAGTGGAGAAATCACAACACAAGAAGAAGACTTGAAGCATTTGGATGCGGGATCAAGTGGGAGTTCAACGACACATTTCTTGTGTCAATTTTCACCATTTAGGAAGGACCTTTTGGCACACTTGTTTCGGCTAACAAGTGTTGTAAAAAATAGTTGGCTATGGTTATGCACCTATTATGTATGTTGTGCTTGTGTGGTTGCTTATTTATATTGTTTGGATGATATTTGGATATGCATGCTTAACAAACTAATAATCAACAACAAGCTTAAAATTGGTTCTTTAAAAATCATTAAAATGGTTAATAAAAGGTTTTATTAAAAGTTAATGATTTTATAATAAAATGGGTTTTATTAAAAAGAACCTTGAAAATTAGTTTTCACAAAAGTACCAAGGATTGAATGCATGCAAATGTATGGTACATAAAGTTTTCTAAAACTAGAATTTTGAAAACTCAAAATCCCTTTTATAATACAAGTCAAACACCATCCTTTTATACAACACTCGAATCACTTGGGAACTCTTTTGTGGGATAAAGGTCACCTAACTACATTTGAGGGAACTTGTATGTTTGAGGTGGGTTTACCATGTTTGTGGGATAAAGGTCACCTAACCACTTATATGTGTAAACTCACACGTGTGTGTAAGTTGGACGACTTGATTTGGAAACCATGAACTTAGGGTCACCGAAGCATGGAGAACAAAGGTGTTGATGGGATTAAACATGCCAACTAAACATAAAGATGTTTAACCGATCCCATATGGCTAGAAGTTGCAAAGGGTTGCAATTGTCAAACGTTGACTACCTTGTTAATTTAAATAGAGGGATAAAGGTCACCTAACCGATATTTAAATGTAACGTTGGATTCTAGATTTTAATTATTAATTGTCTATGAGACATAAAAGGGTATTAATAATTAAAATATAATAATATCGAAAATACTAAAATTGAACTTTGTAAAATTTTGTAGATGGTCGCTAACAATATTACCCAAACCGTCCGTAACCTATCAATGAAAACGATCCTAATCCCGATGAACATCTTATGGAAGATATGGTTGCCTATAACGATTGGATTAAGTATACCGAGGATACTATGCAAGCCTCTTGCCTCATGTTAGGAATTATGATTCCCAAGATTCAAAAGGATTTTTGAACATCATGAACATATGACATGATTACCCAATTGTAGGAAATGTTCCTAAGGGTAGAACACTTCGAAACGGTTCGAGCGTTTCATGCATGTCGAATGGAGGAAACCCAATCGGTCTCATCTTATATTTTAAGATGAAAAGCCACATTGATCGCCTCAAAAGGCTCAATATGGGTAAAAGGGCTTTATCCATTCTAACGATCAATGATGATGGCAACAAGAAAGGGCATCACCCCAACTCCAAGGCAAGTGTTGCAAAGGATAGGGGCAATTCAAAGGGAAAAAGAAAAGAAAGGCTAAAGCAGAACCACCAAAACCAAAAGAAGGCAAAGGTTGCCATGAACGATCCATGCTTTGAGTATGGTGAGATAGGACATTGGAAAAGGAATTGTCCAACCTATCTCAAGGAGTTCAAAAACAAGAGGGATGCTAGGCAAACCTCAGGTACATTCTCTATGATACATATTGACCTTAATATTATTTCTTCTAACACATGGGTATTAGATACCGGATGTGGAACTCATGTTTGCAATTTGTTGCAAGAATTCAAAAGAAATAAACATTACAAGGAAGGAGACTATGTTTTGAAACTTCCAAATGGTTTGGAAATTGTTTTAAAATGTTTTGAATGCTCCTAGTTTGACTAAGAACATTATTTAAGTTTCCCTTTTGAGACAATATGTTTTAATTTAAAGTTTGTAAACAATGACATTTATATTTCGATGAATGACATGTTTTACTTTAAAGCTATGCTTTCAAATGGTATTTATGAATTGGTTCATAATAATACATCATTTGATAGTTCAATGTACCAAGCAATCACCAAGAAACTCAAAATGGATTTGAGTGAGACCTATCTTTGGCATTATCGCCTTGGTCATATAAACAGAATCGCATACAAACACTTCAAAAGAATGGTCTTTTGGACACAAACGAAATTGGTTCATTTGATATATGCGAATCTTGTCTAAAAGGTAAAATGACTAAGAAACCCTTTAGTGGGAAAGGGCAAAAGACTTATTAGGTATCATACATTAGAATGTATGTGGTCCTTTTAAGCCAATGACTAGGTATGGTGAAAGATACTTCATTACCTTTTACCGACAACTATAGTAGTTATGGTTATGTGTACTTGAGACAAAGTTGAAGTTTTGAAATGTTCAAAGCCTTCAAAAGGTGAAGTACAAAATCAACTCAATCAAAGTTCTTCGTTTCGATAGAGGAGGAATCAAACTCTATTTGGATATGGTTCGATCTATGATGGCTTGGAGCACATCATCTCTATCATTTTGGGGTTACGCTTTGCTCTCCGCGGTCCGTATATTAAATATGGCCCAAAACCAAGAAAGTGGATAAGACACCCTTTTGAAATATGGCATGGAAGGACTCCATCATTATCATATTTAAAAGGTATGGGTTGTGAAGCTTATGTGAAGCAATACACCCCAAACAAATTGGAAGTACGATCCACTAAGTCTATCTTTGTAGGATATCCTAAAGATGGTATAGGATATTAATTCTACGATCCAACAGAGCAAAAGTTATTTGTTACTCAAAAGGCTGAGTTCTTGGAAGCTAAGTTCCTTGTGAAAGGAATTAGTAGAACAGTGGAACTTGATGAGGATCAAGAACCACAAGCCGATACACGTTTGGTTGATACTAGCACTCAACAAGAGGTTGTTGAAAACAATCAAGTGGTTGATCATTACACACAAAACGTTCGCAAATCTGGTAGAATCAGTAGTCCACCTGAAAGATATGGATTTTTCATGGATGGATGCTACGTGGTAGATTTGGGTGAACCTACCACATACCATGATGCAATGTCAAAATCCGATTATGACAAATGGCTTGAAGCCATGAACGTAGAGATGCAATCCATGTATGATAACCAAGTATGGGAATTGGTTATGCCACCTCTTAACTCCAAAGTAGTTGGAAGTAAGTGGGTTTTCAAGAAGAAAACGGATATGCATGGTAACTTGGATACTTATAAAGCGAGACTTGTAGCAAAAGGTTTCAATCAAACTCAAGGGGTTGATTGTGATGAGACCTTCTCGCCTGTGGCAATGCTAAAGTCAACTAGGATATTATTTGCCATACTTGCATAATATGATTATGAGATTTGGCAAATGGATGTCAAAACGGCTTTCCTTAATGGATATCTTAAGGAAGATGTCTATATGAATCAGCCTGAAGGTTTTGTCGGTCCAAAACATCCTGACAAAGTATACAAGTTAAAGAAATCAATCTGTGGATTGAAACAAGCATCTAGAAGTTGGAATCAACGTTTTGATGAAGAGATTAGGGAATATGGATTCATCAAGAACGTCGATGAAGCTTGTGTGTATAAGAAAGCTAGTGGGAGCACCGTTACTTTCTTAGTATTATATGTCGATGACATTCTACTATTTGGAAATAACATTCCAAACCTTGGAAGGTGTAAAAGCCTAGCTTGGAAGCTGTTTTTCCATTAAGGATCTTGGTGAAGTCGCCTATATTTTGGGAATAGATATCTATAGGGATAGATCAAGGCGCTTGATAGGTTTAAACTAAAGTGCATACGTTGACAAAGTCTTGAAAAGGTTCAAGATAGAGAGCTCTATGAAAGGTTTGGTACCTATTCAAGAGAGGACAAGATTGAGTGCGTCTCAATGCCCAAGCTCAAAGGATGAGCAAGAAAGAATGAAAGGAATCCCATATGCGTCTGCTATAGGATCTGTAATCTATGTAATGATATGCACTAGACCGGACACGTCATGTGCTTTAAGCGCGACGAGAAGATACCAGCGAGTAACAGTCATTGGGTGACTGTTAAAAACATATTGAAATACCTTAGAAGGACTCATCATCATCATCATCGTACTCAGTATATCCCACCAATAGCAAAAGCTAAGGTAGGGTCTGAGGAGGGTGGGATGTAGACAGCCTTACCTCTACCCCGTAGGAATAGAGAGGCTGCTTCCAATGAGACCCCCGGCTCGATTGTGGTTTTGCATCAAGCCTTGGACATAAGGCACATAACACTCAGCAATTGAGACAAGCGCCAATTGGTGCATGTACCCCCTTGTCTTTCGGCTATCAACGCCACCACATGATGCATGATTAACCATCCCCTCTTTTAACGTTATTTTCACGAAATTAGTAAAATAACGTTAAAAATTAGTGCACTTTTGCTTTTGCCCCCCGAGCGCCCACACATATATACATTATATGCGAGTTTTAGAAGGACTAAGGATATATTTCTAATATATGAATCTGGTGGAAAACAACTCGTTGTAAAAGGTTACAGGGATGCGAGTTTTGGAATTCGTTGTAAAGGGTTACATGGATACGAGTTTCCAAACTGATCGAGATGGTTCTCGATCACAATCTGGGTAGCATTGTCCACTACAGAATCAGAATACATCGCCGCTGCATTGATTGAGATAATTCATATGGATCTGCCACTTGAATTATTGACGATCTAGGGGTAGTCCCTACCATTCAGGACCCCTAGAGATCTTTGTGATAACGATGGTGCGATTGCTCAAATCAAGGAACCTCGTGTACATCAAAAGACTAGGCACATTGAGCGGAGTTTCAACTACATAAGGGATGAACTCGAAAAGGGGAAAGAAATGTATTCGCAAAGTTTGCATTGATCAAAATATTGCGGATCCATTCACGATGCTCCTTGAAAGGGCAAAGCATGAAGGATCATACTTGTGCCTAAGGACTTCGATATTCTAGTGACTGGATTTGATCTATTTTCTATTTGGATATTGGAACAACTATTATTATAACTCTTTATGGTATTTTGAGTTAAGTTCCATTTTAGCATGTTTAAATCCGTGAATAAGTTGCTTATTCTAAATGTCCGTAGTCGATCATACTTGTGGGAACAATTATGAATGTAAGACTATTGTGAACTTGCATTGGTGGATATTCATTAGGTATGAATATAGAGCAAAGTGTTGCTGCCAAAGTTCATAGATATTTGTGGGACACAAATATTGGACTGACTCGCTCTCAAATATTACTGCATGGAATCATTTGTGATTGATCATAAGTAAATTTGAGTAAAGGAGAATATCATAGTATCATCTGACCTGAGATACATATTGGGTCTTGGTATTCACCAAATATTATGCCTTGACTTATTTCTTCGCTGTTAGTAATATGACAGTACATAAGGCTAACCTCAGGTGTGATACAAGGTGATTGTGAGAGACGTATGTAGTCAAGATGGGATTTGTTCCTCTTATTCGTTGAGAGTAAGATGTCTAAGGCCTGCTAAAGTTAAATCAACAGAGAGTGATCACTCTATGTATCTGGATTTAACATGACATCTGTAACAAAGGGATAAATGATAGATTCACCTAAATCATATTCAAGTAAGGGACTTGAGGGGGATGATGTGATTGAATGGGACATATAGTCATACGTATTAGGGGTAGTAAACCATAGTTAGGTGGTCTTTACTACTTGCATCAATCTTCTATGTATCTTGTGCAAGTGGGAGATTGTTGGACTCTGTATGCCCAAGACACATATTAAATTGATGTGGCTAGTACGTTATGATCCAAGTCGAGTCATACCCAAATACAAGCTAGACAAACACTTATAATATTTATTTATGATGTGATCAAACAAATAAATATTAACACTTAGAATATTTAGAAATTGGTTTTCTAAATAATTGCACTTGACAAACTAATAAATTATATGGATAATTTATTTTGAGAGAATATTTTATTTTGTTATTTAATGGGTTAAATAACATAATAAAAGTTGTATAAGTCTTATAACATATGATGTTATAATTTTATAAAAGTTATAAAATTAAACAAGACATAAATTATTTTATAAAAGAAATTTGATTTTTTTTATAAAATTAAAAGTGGGCCGCCCCAACATGTTTCTTCCCAAGAATTGTGTGGTCCAATAAACAAGCATGCATTTGCATGAAACTTGATTGGGTGGTCTTCCCAAAATGTTTTGGTCCGATAGTCTTACATGCAATTGCATGTGTTAGAGGCTCATTCATTGGGCAATTGGGTGGCAACTTCTCTCTCTTGGTTTTATAATTTTGTATGACACAAAATGTAAAAAGAAGAACTTGTATGACTTGAGAAAACTCTCTCAAAATTTTCGGCCATAGTGTGCCATACTAGAGGGTTTTTCAAGTTTACATTTCAAGTGCAAGAACTCCATAACCTCTCCTCATATTTTTGGCCATGGTGGTTGATCAAGATGGAATTTTAGTGAGTTCATAAGTGTGTAAATCCTAGCTACAAATCAAAGTGTTTGTTGGAAGGCTTGGGGTATACAAGCTTGAGGTCTTCTACACTTGAAGGCAACCGTTCAAGAAGAATCATCTTCTTCATATCCTCTACTCCTTGGAAGGTAGTATTCTAAACACTATATGGTTGTGTTTTATTTTGATAGCATGCATGTTCGTATATGGATCCGGGCATTGGGTTTTACATATAAAATGAGTTTTATACCATGTAAGTAACATGTTTTAAATAATATTTTCCGCTGCTTTTTTATTTTATATGGATAAAATTACTTTGATAAACATGTGAAAAACCCAACACGTTTGGCCGTACGGTTGCGTTGTTCGGCTAATTACGACGGAAATCGTAACGGGCCCGAAAACGATCCAAATTGCGAAACGAATGGAATTTTTGCATGCCGATCACTAAAATAAAAATATTTTAGTGTGTACAAAAATTTTGGATGTCCAGATGTGGCCAGAACGTAAGATATGCGCGAAAATGCAAACTTACGCCGTTTTTGACACTTTTAGCCCTTGTAAGATCATATAAGCATGTTTTCGCACACCGAACCTATCAAAGCGTATTTCTAAGCCATGTTTAGGTTATATATGGTATGTTTAACTTATGATCAAGTTCCGAACAGTACGTTTCCTTACGAAACGGCAGACTTTTGCAAGTTGACGCAAATAGTCCCTGAGAGCGAATAAACTTGTTTTTGCCATACCAAAGCCTTTAAAACTTATTTCTAAGTTATGTAAAGGTTATTTAAGGTATGTTAAGATTATGTTGTTGTCCCGGAGTGTTTGTCATGTTAAACTGACTGCGTTTACGCATCAGTTCGCGTATAACTTCCCAGAAAGCGATATAGAGTTCAAAATTAATCAAAAATCGACATGTGCATAAAATCAAACATAAATGACAAACATTGGGATCAAGACACACTATTTTATTAATATTGTATTGTTCAGAGTTTGTATAACGACATCATAAGCACAGATTTCACAACCGGCCTCGATATTCTAATCGTCTGGGTTATGATGAGAGACATTAGGATTTATAAACCTTGTACTGGTGATCGGGCATGAAGGCACACCTAGTTAAGTATGTGAATGATAAATTGACTTGTGGGAAAGTCAAGGTGAAGTATCAGCAACCAGCAATACCCACATGGAAATGAGAACAGACTGCCATGGATTTGGTTGCCAGTCTACTTAAAACTCGAAACGGAAACATTATCGCCTGAATAACCGTTGATTGTCTCACGTAACCAGCACACTTTCTAGCCATCAAGGAAACGGATGAGTTTTCTACACTTGCAGTCATTCTACCTGAAAGAAGTGGTTGCTAGGCATGGGGTGCCAACCTCCATTATCTCTGATCGCGACCCACGATTTACATTTGATTTATGGTAAGCGATGCACAAATCCTTTGGCTCACATCTAGGCATGATCACAGCATATCATCCACAGACGGATGGGCAGATTGAACACACCACCCAAACTCTTGAAGACATGCTTCGAGCATGTGTAATCGACTTTAGTAATGGCTGGGAGCAGCATCTACATTTAGTGGAGTTTTTGTATATCAACAGTTACCCCACCAGCATCCAGGCTGCTCCGTTCGAGGCATTGTGCGGACGGAAGTGCTGATCACCTCTTTGTTGGGCAGAAGTTGGAAACGGCCAAATCACTGGCCCCGAACTCGTCGTAGACACAACATCGAAAATTGCCCAGGTACGACAACGAATGGCGGCAGCTTGTAATCGTCAGAAAAATTACGATGATAAGCGCAGGAAACCACTCGAGTTCCAGGTTAGGGATCAGTACTATAACGCGCGATATGTGGACCCTTTTGAAATCACGGAGAGAATTGGCAAGGTGGCCTACAGATTGTATCCACCCGAAGAACTTAGTGGAGTTCACAACGTGTTCCATGTGTCGAATCATAAGAAGTGTCTGTCTGATGAAACTCACATAGTTCCTTTCAAGGAACTCATCATCGACGATCAGTTGCGATTTGTCGAAGAACCAGTGGAAATCTTGGACTGAGAGGTCAAGATTCTCAACGCACAAGGATACCTATTGCTCGAGTTCATTGGAACTCCCGTCGTGGCCCAGAGGTTACCTGGGAACGCAAAGACCAAATGAAACACAAATATCCCCAGTTGTTAGAGAACAATGAAACCACTACTGAGGCTGAAGCTACTGTGGAATTTCGGGACGAAATTCCAAACCAACGGGGGGATGATGTGACACCCCAGGAAAACCAGGAAACCATGTAACCTAACTAGCTTCCTCAGTAACTACTTGTCAAATTTCAGGACGAAATTTCTTTCAAGTTGGGGATGATGTGACAACCCGAAATTTCTAGGTCTTTCCTCTATGCATTGCGTGTTCACAATTCTGTCTTCTTAATTCGTTGACGTAGTAACTCGTGCTTGAAGTATGAATATTTGAAGTATCGTTTGGGTTGATGTTTAGTGAAAACCTAAGTATTGTGTATATGTTAGCAGTTGTCGGCCACTGCTGTTGGTTTTGAGAATGGTAACAATGCCGTGAAACCATAGATAATGATTAGGGCACATGAGGGGTTTTGAGTGATAACTTATTCAAATATTATTTTGATAATGGCGGTATAACACAAATTGATGAACTTGACTGTATGCTGTAATGATTGCAAATAATTGTTTTGTCTCATACGAAACCATAGCGGTTAGGTACTTTTGGTTAGGCTTGGTGTGAATATAAAGTGTTATGAAATATTATCGTTGCATGCATATTCGTGGGTTTGAGATGTGAACTGTTTATGTGAGTTAGTAGGATTTATGGAATTGTATTGTGAAAATACGTATAAACTGAATACTCGTTGTAACCTGTATGATAATGCGTGCCATACTTGCCTATCGTGTGTGGAAAATATACATCAAGTAAGTGAATACTATGTAAACAAAACTAATTATTATTGGTAACAACACTAGGGTCCGGGTGACCAACGAGGAACAAGTAACTGTACGTAACATAATCTACCAAGTAAACCGAGGTGAGTTCACACTTTCCACAAGGCATGGGATTCCCAAGGGTTGGGAATGGGTAAAGGATTTAAACCGAAACTGCGTGATCTCCTGGTTTGGGACACGTACACACCCTCTTTATTGAAGGGTAACAACACGTGATAAGAATATAATCGGAACCTGCGTAATCTCCTAGTTTGGGGATTACGTACACACCCTCTTTATTGGAGGGTGACAACACGGATACTAGACCAAAACTCTCTATCATGAAGTCCCTCCTTTTTATATCGAGTTAATCGCCGGGCCAATGGCGAGCGGGTCATTAGTTAGATAGCGCTATTTAGGTTTGACAAGCCTCACACTGTGCCGCAGAGGACAAGCTTGAACTAATGGATCTGGGCACTAGTCAATGATAATAGACATTGACGTCAGGGCACCAACTTACTTTAGTCAGTGGTCGATATGGTAAACGGGTCTAGTGGTTCACATGGGGAAGCCCCCACTGATACTGGTTATGATTTGGGAAAGAAGGAACTGGTTAATCATATTTTCAACTAAGGGGTAACCCCCACGGCAAGTAAGCCAGCTAAAGACAAACTATGTTTTCGGAAACAACTTAAAACGAACACCCAACTGTGAACTCGCTCAACTTTGTTGTTGATTCGTTGTTACATGCCTTGCAGGCTTTTAGGTGCATATTGTTGGAACTTGTTGTCTGGGAAGCTGGAGTGGTCATGGGTCGAGATACATGGAATCTCAATACCAGCTCAATGGTTTATGTATTCTTGGTTTACTCAACACTTAACAAATGATTTATGCTTCCGCTATACACAATGAATGATATGTAACGTTTGTAACGCTTTATGTTAATAAATGGAAGTTTTATTTAATTATAATTATGAGTTCAATGTGATTGGTGGCTTGGATCCTGGTCAGTCACACGCCTCGCGGGGGGGGGGGGGGGGGTTGGGGTTCGGCACGTGGTATTTTGGGGGTGTGACAGATGTCCATTCGGACAGCCTGGTTGCGTTTGTTAGTTTTCCAACTTTTGGTTCGTTTGTTAGCGTTGCGTTGCGTTTAATCGAGTTGCGAGTGAGCGTTTGAGCGTATAAGCGTTGCATTGATAACCACATATCATTCAACAAATAATCACATAAATAACACACATAGTATAATTAAATCCGCGTTTTGAGTCTATGTTGAGTTTGCATTGCGATAGTGTTTAGTCTAAATAAACGATGTAAAATGCGATAAAATGTGTTCGATTAGTAAGCATTATAAAATAGCGTTTAAATGTGATAACTGCGTTTTGAATAAGCGTTGTAATAAGCGTTTAAAATGCGTCAAAAATGTTAGTTTAACCCATTTGCAGTAATCAAATCCCAAGAGTACAAGCATAACGAAAGAAATGACAGCGATAGGTAACGATCCGAAAAGTTGGGTTGTTACATTTATGCTTATGGTCCGTAAGCCTTTGATCTGGCAAAATTTTGTAATTTTGACAGTTTTGGCCCCTGGACTTGTATTGTCGCATTTTGTCATTTTAACCCCTTTTAACCTAAAATTTAGGTTATATAAAGATGTTAAGGCATGTGTGTAACACCCCGTATTTCGAAAGTCAAAGTCAAAGTTAAGATTGAAGTCAAAGGGAGAAAAGATTGCTAATTGTGATCTGTCTCTCGTTGTTCAACTCCTGTTTTGACTTCTTTGACTTGTAGATAGTCTAATTGTGTTGTTATGTTAGTTGTATTATGTGGAGTACTTATTAGTAATCAAGGTTTAATCGATGTTTATCGCATGTTTTATCGCTTATCGCATCGCAATCGCATTCGCAACTCGAATCGTGCTTTCTAGTTATTGTTTTACGTGTGCCTGCTACTTATGTGTTACTGTGCATGTTTATTCATGTTTTTATGTTTTGTTGTGGTGATTAATCGAAACGCAATCGCAACTCAATCGCAATCGAATCGCAAACGCTAAACGCAAGTTAATTAGGATGATTGTATGTTAGATATAGTAGTTGGGATTAAAAGTAATTTAATGAGAAACTCTATCGCATCGCAACGCTCAACACGAATCAAAACAGCAAAACTCGTCGCGCCGAACACTCCAATAGAGTGGCCAACCGACCGAGGTGCCACCCGATCGGGCTGCCACCCAATCGACCAGCCACTTTCCCCCTTTCCATTTATGGAAACCCTATAAATACCCCTCATATGTCAACATCACTTGATGTTGACAGCTCTCACTCGACCAGCTCGCTCCAGCCCACTTTTCTTCAGATTTCTCACGATTCTTGTAAGTTTTCAACCTAAATCTTGTACTTTCTTGATCTACACGCACTCCTACACCTTTCTATCTTTTGAATCTTAACTTTTAACCGTGAAATCACTAGATTCAAGGTGTTCTAGGATGATGTCATCATGGTGTTCTTATGAACTTCATGTTTTGGCTTCAATCCACCAAGAACAACTTAGATCTGAACGATTTCCACATAAATAAACAAAGATCTTTCATAGATCTGAACATATTCATGGTGAAAAGGTTTGAAAGATGGTTTTTCTAACTTTCTTTCAACTCTTTTACACCCAATGCACTCAAAACCGATAGAATCAGAGCTTGTTCTAACCTTCTACTCCTTCTTGTTGATGTGTTGGTTCAAGATCTGGATTCTATCCACGAGATTTCTGATTTCGGGTTAAACATGAAACACCGTCTCGAACAGTTAACTGGTCGGACTAGGGTGGTTCCTATCTGATCGGGTTACTAAGTCTTGACGAGGGTTCTGTTGTTTGGCACGTCACCGTACAGTCTCGAGAAAACTACAACTGTCAAAACAACCAAGTGAAGAAGACGATCAGGTCAACTGGGACGGATTGCCGTCCGATCGGATTGCCACCAGACCGGATAGCCACCCGATCAGCTTGCATCTTGGCTCCCACACTTAACTTTTATTTCAACTTTTGAGGTTTGAACATCGAACGGATTGCCGTCCGATCGGATTGCCATCCGATCGGATTACCACCCGACCATGTGATGTTTGACTTCACCACTTAAACAATTTTTAACATGTTCAATGCATACGGATTGCCACCCGATCGGATTGCAATCCGATCGAGTGACCGTCCTGCGGTGAACTTGTTCTCAACCTGAGAAGCTTCGCCAATCGGATTGCCGTCCGATCGAACAGCCGTTCGATCGACCGACCTGAAAGGTAGAGATACTTCTCTGTTTTCAAAATGCTACAACGAAAACTTCAAAAGTCAAGTCATCATACACAAACACATCCACTCCAAACGAGGTAACAATCCAATCGAACGGTCACCCGATCGGATGACCATCCGAATGGATTGTCACCCGATCGACCGGCCACCCGATCGGATTGCCATCCGATCGGATTACCGTCCGATCCTTTGACACTTGTACCGTTTTACGCGTCGCTTATCGTTTGTGCTATCGTTCTGATCAGGCTAAACTTACTCTAGCGCTCCCTTCAATCCATCATCGTTGTGAGTATACTCGAACCCTTTTTGCTTTACGCACTTTTGGGTGTTACATACGTTACTTATTCTAAATCACATCGAACAAACTATGCAATACTTTAACGCTAACCGTTACCGCATGTTATACGTGACTTAATGAATGCTTGTTTGTTATGTTTACACATGGATTGATGTCTACCTGCATTAGCAATGATAGTACTATAGTTTGGACTCAGCACCTATTCACTCAGGGGTTGTTAAGGACAATTAATCACATGGGTCACAGTGGTGATCATGTATTACGAACTGCCTTGCGCAGTCAACCCGCAGTCATTGGTATTGATAGGATCATGTCGATAACTTACGTGTTTCATTTCACACTGTGTACGTGCTGGTTATGCGTAAACGATTTCGAACTCTATTATATCTATTAACACTATGTGTATTAACTTTTACTTTAACGTATGTGGCAGGTGCTTAAGATGTTAAATGCTTGGCTTGCTATGAAATCGAGGCTAGGAAAGGTCTAGAAACCAATAAACGAATTGTCTGTATTTGAAATATGAGTTGTCGGAACAGAACAATTTGTCTTGACTTTGTCTGTAATAATTATGTTACTTTTTATGTCATGGTATGGGACATGATGCTTTAAATAATTGGTAAACGTAGTTGTTATGGAAACTTCTGGACAATCTGTTTCGCTCAGTGCCATGCCTCGATGTTTCCACCATCGGTTGGGGTGTGACAGATTGGTATCAGAGCCATAACTAGAGGGAATTAGGCTAGACTCGACCTAGTCTGGGTCAATGTCTTAGAAACGACCTAGTCTATAGTTAGGTACCAACAGACCGACCTGTGCATGCCCTATAGGGATTATGTATAAGCTTGCTTGCTATTCGCGCTATTCTCGCCTACGCCAAACTATCACTGCACTCTAAATTTTCGAAAATAAGCGAGCGATTAGGTCGAGATTAGGTGTGAAAACCGCAAACTCTCGACTAAATTGCTTGCTCGACCAGCATTTTAGTTATAAACGGGAGAATTTGCATTGAATCAGGAGTGAAATCCATACTTTGACGCACAATCCTTCCTCATTTTATCAAAACAGGAACGAGGTTGTTAAGTCAGGGCTGAAACCCGAACCTTGAAGACTTGTTCCGCTCTCTATTTTGGTTTTACAAAACTCTCACCAAAGTCTCGACGAACTCCAACAACTTGAAGTTGCACTATAACTGGAAGGATGCGTGCCATTCGCCCAGATTCGAGGCAAGAGCACAGTCCCGAAGGTCAAAGTGTGTACTGAAAGTCCTTGTGAATAGTCGAATCACTTTGGATAGTCGACGTCTAATAGCCGTAGACAACCTATTCTCGATTTTTATGTGTTTCGATTCTGAGCTCGCAACTGCCGACACTAATATTTGTCACTTTTACGTGGATTTTATGTGTTTTATGTGATTTTTATCTGTTTATGTGTTACGATTTTTGGTGATTTATTCGCTTTTCGCTATCGCTTTGATCGACACACACAACTCGCACTGCACCTCTATCTCAGAACGCCAACAAATCGTTGTTGCTTGTGGACGATCGCATGTTATACTACTCGATGTATATTCCTAATCGCAATCGCTGTTATCGAACGCTCGCGGACTTTGAATGATAGGTTTCTATATTCTGACTACCTCTTGTGCTTATATGTTTCTGTGTTTCTGTGCCTTACGTGCTTATGTGCTTCTATTTTTTTTTTGGTAAAGGGTTACCCTGGTGAATATTATTAATAAAGAATAAAGAATCATACAAGTGTACCAAAGAAGCACACAAGAGCTAGACTTGGCATACCAAGACTAGCACAACCAAAGCAGACAAAACCCAACAACCAAAGCCACACAGACAAAAAAAACCGACCAAAAGACAAACAACCAGAAGCGAAACAATGGCAACTAACACTAATACTCAAAGCATAAAAACTCTAGCCCGGATCGACGCTTAAAGTCTTCACTTGGAACTTCCATCTCTCTAACAGGAGCGGGTGGTTAGATCCTCTCCCAGCCTTGAATGTCATCAACTTTAGACGAACCGTATGAAGAACAATATTTGCAATCATAGTAGCATTTCGCTGATTAGTAGAAAAAAGCCTGTTGTTCCTTTCTTGCCATATGAAATAAGTAGAAGTTGCGACAACCAACTTACTAACAATACTCTCCGCTGAATTACTAGTAGCATGTTGAGAAAGCCAAGTTATAATGGAGTCCCAATTTGCATCAATAGAATCCATATAAGCCATATCTTTAACCAAGTCCCAAACTTGCAAACCATAAGAGCACCGAAAAAATAAATGGTCACGAGAGTCTTTACCATGCTTACACAGCGGACAGCACATAAGATTTAGATTAGATGCACTTCCCGCATCCCAAACTCCCATCCGATCCTGAGTTTTCAGCTTGTTCTTAATGACTAGCCACAAATGGAACGAGTGTCTAGGGATACACTAACTAAACCACACCAAATCAACCCAACCAACCTCCTCGCCACGCGAACGGATGTTCTCCCAAACCTCACTAGCGCTGAAAGCCGATAGGTTGCCCTGTCTATTCCTCCAAGTGAGCTTATCAGGAACATTATAAACAAGAATCGGCGGCGTTAAGTTAATCAGGACTGAATAAAGGTCATACCAAGCAACCGGCCACTTCCAACCAGCTTATGTGCTTCTATGCTTATGTGAATCTGTGATTATGTGCCTATGTGTTATGTCACACCCCCAAAATCCACACGTGGAGTATCACCGCTTGGAGGCGTGACTGACCAGGATCAAGCCACCAATCATATTGAAAAATGTAAATAATAATTATAGTTCAACCCATCAATACGAAAGGTGTTTCAAACAAAACATAGTTAAGTGTTTAGCGGAAGCATAAATGTGAAAACCCAAACATAAGTATCAAGTCCTAAAATGTCATAATGTTTTTAGCATGGCATCACTGTCCATGTTCCACAACGACCGCGCCTCCCTGTGCAAGCTCCATGAGTACCTAACGACCTGCAAGGCATGTAACAGAGTGTCAACAACAACGTTGAGCGAGACAGTTGATTGCTCAGTTAATGAGTTCGTTTCCGAAATTGTAAGTTCGTTTCATAACCATGCGTTACCCAGTACCCTTGTTCCCAAACCTTTACAATAATGAGTGGGGGCTTCCCATGTTGTAAGTACTAGACTAGTTGTATCTATAGGTGTCCTTCCCAATCCGAGGTCAATGGTAAGTATGTGTTTACGTAGGTTTTACGTAAGTGCCCTTCCCTAGCCGAGGACAGTAGTACGTAGCGAGTACGTAGATTTAGCGCTGGTGTCCTTCCCAATCCGAGGACAATAGTACGTAGGTTTTACATAGGTTCTAACACTGGTGCCCTTCCCAAACCGAGGACAATAGCACTAGCGTCCTTCCCAAACCGAGGACGGTGATAAGTAGTCTAGTAGTGATGAAAGTACGGGTAGACATTCAATCCCATTCCCAAACCCACTGGGAATCCCATGCCTTGGAA
>JARYGA010007548.1:0-33732 GCA_030545235.1 Helianthus tuberosus
AATATAATATACTACTAATACTAAAAATAATAAATAAAAACTATACAAATATTATACAATTTACATGGGGCAAATATGTGTATTTTACCACTTATCAAATATCCCCACACTTAACTTTTTTTCGTCCTCGAAAAAGAATTATGCAACGGAATCAGAAACAAACAATTACCCGGGTCAAAAGATTAGGTATAATTAATTAAAACCAAGATTTGCGTTAGCCGCGATTGCAAATATACTTGTCCACTTAAACCCGAATCCAATCCTAAGCCCTTATCATGTAAATTTAGTTTAAGTGCGGTCAGTCCACCTAGGGTCTCACACTAGAATCTACGGTCCACCTACTCCCCCCTCAAGCTTATAGGACTAAAAGAACGATCACTGGACCAATTCCTAACCGTTTTATACCAAGATAAAGAGAGTTAAAAATCAAATCTATTTTTTTTTTTTTTTCTTTCTTGCTTTTTTTTTTTTTTTTTTTTTCATTCATTCGTGAGACTAGACGATGCTTTCCCTAACCCAGCGGTATTCCGACTGTAGAGTCGCTATCCCCAATCACAGATTACATAGGTTTCGGTACTTTTATTCGGCAAATCGATTTCACACATCCCAGAGGCAAACCGGCTGTAGAGTCGCTATCCCCAACTCGGAATACATAGACCTGTGTTACTTTCATTTAGTTTCTAGCTCACTTTTATTCTATTTTTTTTTTTCAGCGAGATATGATAAAAAACTCTAACTATCTTAGCTTATAACGACATCCCTTATACTATTTTTGGCGGTTTTAGTTTCCCATATTTCCCAGGCGAAAACCCACTAGCAGACCGACAATTAAGGTATATTAGCTCAAAGGGACTTAAAACCAAACCCGGGCCTATCCACATATCCCAAACTAGACGCAAACTCGGTTTATTATAGTCTCATATTATTATTATTTGAACCCGAGCAAAAATTCGTTTTTTCTATCATTTTCCGTTTTAATTGCAAACTTCTTTTTTATTCGAAAGACATTTTCTATTTTTTCAATTTTTTTGGATTTTTTCAAATTTTTTATTTTTTTTTTTTTTTTCAATCTTAAGACTCGATTATTTACATGTATCCCATCCCCACACTTAGAGATTGCATTGTCCCTAATGCAAGAACGAAAAACGACTCAATACTACCTAAAAATAAAAACTGCAAACGAAATAAAAATACAACAACAACAAAAAGGGAAACGACTTAGCTGGTTAGGACAAAAGTCAGTGCCAGCCGTACGAATCTTGAATCCCCCGAACGATCGTATAGCATTCCATTCGCGATCGTTGCCTAATCTGCTTGGGTTTATCAAAAATGGCAAGTCCATAATCACCCGAATGGCAATTGGGTACGGGTGGTACAATCCAAACCTGCACAATCAAAGCAAAACAAAACCCAACGCAGTACCAACTCTAAAAACAAAAAGACTCAAATACTACTACTTAGACTCAAAATACAAAACTAAAGACCAAAAATACAAACTAAAGGTCAAAAACAAGTAAGAGCCGGTTCAAAAGAGGCCTCGCGCTACGCTAGCCCCCCATCGCGCCACGCGGCGCCCTACATTTTAATTGTTTTTGAACTGTTGCTGGTCGCGCGACGCTAAGCCCCCTGGCGTCACGCCAGGGGCTGTTTTTCACAGAATGTTTCGAGTATCTTGTCCTTTCATGCCTTAGAAAATTTTCCAACATTTTTCTCAACCATCCATCACTCCCAAAAGTTTTTCTAAGTATCAAACGTACCTGGGAGCCTATTTTTCTCATGATTTCCTGCAAATCCTCGATGATGCACTCCTGCAACCGACTCAAACCACAACCAAAGACCCGAAAAACTAACAAAAACGACCGTTAACTACTCAAAAAAAAAACCGAAAATAAACGAAAATACAAATGGTACAAACTCTACAAACGAGTATCAACTTCTCACAAACTTATGGAGGATCATGGAGATGCAACTCACCTCCAAACATACTCTCTCGGGCTGTAGCACCATTATATCTCTCACCCAAATCAACCCGAAAACCCTTATCTTTCTCAGAATCTCTCAACTCCTCATCTAGCGTTTTGAATCTAAACTCTCCATACTGAAATCTATCCCCACACTGAGGTTTACTCAGTGACTCAATCCTAGATTCTAAACGCTCCACTCTCTCCTCTAATTTTTCTATTCTCCTATCAGGTGGCTCCCCACTCTTGAGTCCAATTACCTTCTCTACACTCGCATCCCTCACATCCTTCTCCTCATCTCTCTCGTCATTCACACACTCCCCCACTAACGAAATCGCCTCCACTTTATCACTTGACCCTCTCGAATTCATAACGTTAAACACTACCGCTTCCTCGCCCGCTCTAAGTGTGATAGTGCCTAAAGAGACATCTATTAGGGCTTTAGCAGTGTTTAAGAATGGGCGACCTAAAATTAGCGGTATGTTTTCATCGGCTTCCATGTCTAGGATAACGAAATCGGCCGGAAAAACAAACTTATCTACCTTCACAAGCAAATTCTCAACTATTCCCCTCGGGTACTTAACGGACCGATCGGCTAAAGATAACGTCATCCGAGTAGGTGAAAGCTCGCCTAAGTCTAGCTTCTCATAGAGTGAAAAGGGCATCAAATTAATGCTAGCACCTAGGTCGGCTAAGGCTCTAGTGTTTGTGTTACTACCGAATAGACAAGGAATAGTAAACACACCCGGATCGGTAAGCTTTTCGGGAAGCTTATTTGAGACAATGGCCGAACATCCCCCATTCAATGGGACATTCGACAACTCACCTAATTTCTCCTTATTCCTAAGAAGGTCCTTTAAAAATTTTGCATATTTAGGCATGGACTGGAGTGCCTCAATGAAAGGAAGGTTAATCTTCAATTGCTTGAAGATGTCTAAAAACTGCCCATATTCCCTCGAATATTTCTGATTCTTAAGGCGTGAGGGAAACGGAACATACTCATGATTCACATAAGGTGAAGGTCTAACATCTACGGGCTGTTTCTCAACTTTCTTCTCACCCTGAGACTCACCGGGCTGTGCGGTACTTGCTGGGCCTAGCCTCTTTTGCACTTTGCCAGGAGCCTCCATCTCTATCACCTCATCTATAACATCACCATCCTCATCAACCTCTCTTTCCTCTACAACTCTCGGGTCTCCTACGGTCTTACCACTACGAGTAGTAATGGCATTTACTTGGGCATTAGGGTTTTGTTGGGTGTTACCCGCAAATTTACCGGGTAATCTCTCCTCTAACTTCTTAGCCATATCACCTACAACCCTAGAAAGGTCCTGGACCGCAGCTTGGTGATTCCTAAGCATGAGATCATGTTCACTAAGTTTCTGTTGGGTACTTTGATCTCTAGCAACTAGCTGGCTCATCATAGCCTCCATTCTTTCCATGCTACCCCCTACATCGAAACTTGAACTTTGACCTATTTGACCTTGACTACTCGACCCCCCATTCTGAACCTGCCCATTCGAACTTCCATTAAAAAGTGAACCTAGACCCCTATTTGGATTTTGAGCTATTTGCAAACTAGGAGGTCCACTTGAGCGAACATTGCCATTATTATTAAAATTATTATTATTATTAGACCGCCAACCCGAACCTACATTATTATTACCCCCAAAACTGCTAGGTTGACCTCTACCGAACCCTCCTCCTAAGTAATCACACTTCTCCTCACCAACTAGTAAAGGGCACGCACTCGTGTCATGACCACCTCGACACAACTCACACTTATCAATCTTAGCTCTAATCTCCTTAAGTTGCCTACCCATATTTTCCAAAACAGAGGCCAAACTAGGGTCCATAGTGACATGGTTCACCCCATGGGCGGGTGCGCTAGTAGTGGTATTAGAATTACCACTTTGATACCTCTGATCGGATCTTGATTGGGATTGAGACTGTGCAAACGCCTCAAAACGCTCTAGACACTCAGGAACTGTAAGAATACCCATCATATGCCCCCCTGCATTTGTATCAAACCTATCACGAGTCTCTTGGGTAAGTCCATTGTAAAATTTCTCGCATAAAGCCCAATCGGAAAGACCGTGCTGGGAGCAACGAGCACAAAGGGTTTGAAACCTTTCCCAAGCAAGGTAGTAAGGCTCGTCGGGCCCCATGCGGAAGGAATGGATCTCGTCTCTAAGCCGTGAAGCTTTAGCGGGCGGGAAATACTTATTCAGAAAGGCTTGACGAAGCCCCGCCCAGGTGGTAAAAGTACCGGTTGGTTGTGAGTCCAACCAAGTAGCCGCACGGCCGGCTAAGGAGAATGGGAAAAGCTGTAGGTATGTAGCATCGTTGGGTGCACCGCTAAGGCTAAAGGTAGCTAGCATCCTAGAGAAACGGTTAATGTGGGCCGGGGCGTCCTCATCGTCTCGGCCATGGAATTGGATACTATTGGTGATGGCTTGCATGGCATAAGATGGGATCTGCCATGAATTGTCATTGACTATGGGTGGAACGGTGATGGGTGAAACTAGGCCGGTGAAATTCTGAGTGGCCTGCTGATGGACGGTTTGCCTAGGGTTAGCCATGTGTTCTAAGTTTTCTAGGTTACTAGAAGTACTAGAAGTAGGGCTACCGGGTGGTGAATCCTTAGGTGAATGGTTAGGCGAAGGTGGTGTGGTGGGCGGTGGGGTGAAATCGAACTCGGGGAAACGAGATGAAGATGTAGAAGTAACCTGAGATGATGACTGCTTGACTGGTGGTGGTGGTCCGTGCGAGCGCAGATGTGGCATCCACTACAAGCAAAAACCTGAACACAAGAAAAGCAAAGACTAGTTACTACGACTCAAGACAAAAAGAAAAGACACAAAACAAAGTAAACACGTAGCACGTATTTGTTAAGTAAATCTATCAAAGCTAATGAACGCAATTGCCAAGAGTCCCCGGCAACGGCGCCAAAAACTTGATGTGTGCTAAACGGACTATAAAAATTAACTAAATTAGACTCTCTAAACTAGACACGAAAAGCTTTAAATTTGTAAACTAAGACTCTAACCTAAACCACACAACCGGCAAGTGTACCGGTCAATGTAGTATAACCTAGCAAGTCCGAGTATCGAACCCAAAGACTCTATGTATCACGTAAATTAGACTCTGACTAGACACTGACAGACACGACTCAAACTATGTTTAATTGTTTGTGGGGAGGAGTTACTGAAAAACTAGGAAATCTATATTAACGACTAAATTAACTAGAACTAGACTAAACACGAACGAAGACTAAAGACTTTTCTTATGAGAGAACAAGACCACCTAGACAAGAATCCTGGATTGTTTTTAAGAGATTACCAATTAAGTTAAATGCACGAGTTATGGAACCGGGATCGTATGATACTAAACCTATTAAGAACCATCGAGGCCCCTCGACCCTTCTCAAGGAGAAACCTGTGGACCTACCTAGGCCGTTAATCCTACCGGTTATTAGATTTCTTCCCAGTCCTCTAATTATTGTGTAAGTACCCTAATGTTGACCTATTTCTTCCCAGTCCTAGGTCTAGGGTAGTTTAGATTAATTACTTTGACTTGATAGACTAATAAAACCGACAGGTAAACCAAGACATAACCTTTCCCAAGGCCTATCTAAAGCAATTCGCCGGGTAAGACCTACCAATAGCTCCTCACTTCCCAGATATCGGAACTAGCAGAACACTAAGACCTAGCACATTATTACTACTTACTTCTAGAGGTTATCGGCCGATTCTCCCTAAAGAGTGAAGGTTTTCTTATGTGATATAGACACTCACCGAAACCCTAAACCCTAATATGACTCTATGTTGTGATATAGACCGTCACTAAGAATCATATGAAGCAAGAAATAACAATGAACCATATCAAAGCATGCATATGCATCAAAGAATTAAAATAAACCTTTTACTAAACACAATCACCCATAAACTTCATGCAAATAACATAAACGGTAAAATCTTTATTCAATCCATTCAACTCATCTAGGCGGTTTAAAAGTTTAGCCAAGCATGTCTATAAACGAAAACAAATCAAAGATAATTAAACTAGAATTCATGGTAACAAGTTTCAAGAAAGAAATCAATCAAACAAGGGATTGAAACACCCGAGAAATCTTCGATTCTCCGTCTTGAACTTGATCCAATGATTCCGCGCCTTCAAGATCTCCGATTCAGCTCTCAGACGGCTCCAAACTTGCTCTCCAAGTCTCCAAATTCGTAATATGTGATGTCCCTTCCTCAATTAGCTGATGTCCCGTTTTGTTGTGTTACGGTTGCGTCTAACTAAATTGGGCTTTGACCCACACTTGTCTGCCGCCTAAGATCCGGCCCAAGAAACAAAGACCAAAAATCCAAGTGAATATGTGCCAACTGTGCTTTCTTCTTATATCTTTCACGTGCCCCCCAAAATTAATGTAATGCCCTAACTTAAATAATGATGTAGATTTCTAAAACCATGTTCCCAAGTCAACGTGATGATGATGATGCTAGAATGATGATTACTAGGTTGTTGACTGATCTTGTAACCTCATGTGAAAGAATTATTATGATGATGAACAATGATGTCAGCTCCACTATTTTTATAAAATAGAGATAGCGGGCTCGGCCCCCTCACAGAAAATAATGGCAATTTTACTTCGGTCTCTGGCATCCTACTCTGGCCAACTAGCAGGTCATGTCCATATTACTCGTTTTCGCTCCATTTGCTCAGAACCTGTCCCACAACACGATATAATATAATATACTACTAATACTAAAAATAATAAATAAAAACTATACAAATATTATACAATTTACATGGGGCAAATATGTGTATTTTACCACTTATCAGTGATTACGCGTAATATGAAGTGAGAAGGGTTCTAAATATAATGTTGATTTAGACTTAATGTTGTGAACCTTGTAATTTGAAGTGGTTAACTTTAATAAGCTAAGTTAACTAATCATGAAGTCGAATAGTAGTTTCGACGTATGAAATAAGTGAGATGGAATAGTCGTGAATAATTATGACTAATCTAACCATCTTACAATTTGCAATGATAGTTTGACGATTAACAAGCTAGGTGAAAGCTTGGGAACAAAGCGGGTCAAACGAAGAAAGAATGACGGAAAAAGCATAAATTGGAAGTAAGGTAAGTATAACTTACACTAGTCTTATATTTTAGAGTATTCTCTTATTGTATTAGTTACGAATAAGATAAATACATAATTGAGGTATGATGTTCCGGCGTGTAAACGTACGGAACAAGATAGTCGAGTATGACAAGAAACCATGTTGATGGTTTAAAAGGAGTTAAATCGGTAATTTGATCATTTTATGACAAATGGAAAATAAATTTTTGAATGGTTGCCTTATAGGGTAAACCAAAACAAACAATAAGGGTAAAACGGTAAATTGGTCATGCATCGACCATAACTATTAGCTTTAAAAGACACTTATGAAGTAAGCCTTAATAGGCCGAAAAGTGTTAAGAAATGAATTATAAGTAAAGTGACCGCACGATGTAAATCGGAGCGAGTCATATAGTCGAGATGAAAATACATGTCATCTCGCCAATATAATCGGTCATTTAGACCAAACGGGTCAAAGGGTGAAGATACCACCTTTTGATAATAGCGACTAATGATTCTTGTCGAGTTATATGATTTCAGGAATAAATGTAGAAATGATATTTGCATCACTACTATTTAGCGAATATTATAGCAAGGCATTAAATCAGGTCAATACATTGACTCGAGCCAGGTATGTGTAATAGAGTAATGATTCATTGAGAACGTAAGGTTCAATGAGTATTTAATGAAGTCTTAGATAGACAATGGTTACTTAAGTGGGTAAACCGAATGTTTTAAAAGAGGGTAGTGGCGTTTTGAAAAGCATATTAACTTTTCGAGCAAGATCATAATTCAAAAGAAGAATCAAGGGTCAAACATGCTCTCAAAAGACCTTGTCGTAATTGAAAGACTAAAAAGGACCAAAACGCCCTTGTTAGCTAATTCGAACAAACAACCTTTAAAGGTTGTTTGGAAACAAGTTTTATGATTAAGTAAATACTTAGATTAAGTATAGAAGTTGAAAGAGGTATTATATTAGTCAAACGGTACTATTTGAGTTTTTGCCGTAAAATAATGATTCGAGAGGTAAAATTTGGTTTATATAGATCACCACATCAAACCCGCCATAAACACAATTGTGGTGGGATATTATAGGATAAGAAATGTGGTGATGAAATGCTAGAAACAATCGAGAGCGATTTTAGGCTCGAAAGTGCTTAAATACCCTTAACGGGTCAAAATAAGCATACAAGTGAAAACGGGTTTAAATTGTGTAATAAACCTATGATTAGAACCTAATATGGTAGGTCACATTAATTTGTAGAAGTGTATGTAATATAGGAATCAAACAAATACGTTTGTTTGATAAAATGCATAAACGGGTTAAAATTCGGTAAAAAGGTAACGAGTCAAAGGCTTAGAAGTCTCAAAATTTCTTATGTTGGATGTAGGATTTTAACTCCATAAGATGGAGGATTAAATTACGGACGCGTAGGAAAAAGAATCGGGTAAAACGGATCAATAACGAAGAAGTTATGGCCGTTTCCGTGAAATCAGATCGTGCTGAGTATGTACAGCATCAGCTGAAGCAAAAGGCTGTGAAAACAGGGGCTAGGCGTGACGCCTAGGCCCTTGGCGTCACACCTAGCCCCCAAACTCCGAAAATTGTTATTTTTTGTCATTTTTAGCCCCTGTACTTGTTTGAACTTAATATTTGACTATCAAAACTAACTTTTAAGTTGGTTTTGATCATAGGTGAATGTCATGAGTGCACGGATGAAGATCAAGCGACGAGCAAGAACCGATTACGATCACGAAATAAGCTTCAATACTATGTATCGTTATTATGTTAAATGACGAACATACACATGATATGTTCTATACTTTTAAATTGTAAAAGGTTTTAATAAACCCGAAATTTTCCAATGCATATGTAATCTTAATTACATGATTGTTTTTCGTAAATGATACGTAAAACCTCAATTATTTAGAACGGGTGTTACAAAAAGCCATGGGAACCAAGTTAAATCTGAGCACAGCTTACCATCCTCAAACGGACGGACAAAGCGAAAGAACAATTCAGACAATGGAAGATATGCTTAGAGCTTGTGTAATTGATTTCGGAGGTAACTGGGACGATCACTTACCTTTAATAGAATTTTCTTATAATAATAGTTATCACACAAGTATCAATGCTGCACCATTTGAAGCACTTTATGGACGAAAGTGCCGAACCCCAGTCTGTTGGGCAGAAATTGGGGAAAAGCAGCTATCTGGACCTGAGATAGTGCAAGAAACAACCGACAAGATTATTCAAGTCAAGGAACGACTGAAGGCAGCACGTGATCGACAGAAGAGCTATGCTGATAACCGACGCAAACCCTTGGAATTTCAAGTAGGAGATAAAGTATTATTAAAAGTCTCTCCTTGGAAAGGAGTGGTAAGATTCATCAAAAGGGGAAAGCTAAGTCCCATGTATGTTAGACCTTTTGGGATTATTAAAAGAATAGGACCTGTAGCCTATCAGCTACAACTGCCAGAGGAAATGGCAGGAAGACATGATGTATTTCATATATCAAATCTCAAGAAATGCTTAGCTGATGAATTGCTAATGGTACCTCTTAAGGATATAGAAGTAAATGAACAACTCAAGTTTGTAGAAAGACCTTTACAGATTGAAGACAGGAAAGTCAAGAATCTCAAGCATAAGAGATTAGTTCTGGTCAACGTGAAGTGAGACTCCAAAAGAGGACCTGAATACACATGGGAGCTTGAATCAGAAATGCAAAGGAAATATCCGCACTTGTTCCAGTAGATCTCGAGGACGAGCTCTAAAACAAGGTGGGGAGGATGTAACAACCCTAAAGAAAACCGACACCCTCGAATTATTTCCGACACCCTAAAAATATTTAAAATACCCTTATATGTCTTTAAATACACCCCGTATATGAAAACCGAGCCCGAAATACGTTATAACATTTAAAATAAATAAAAAACAAGGAAATATAAGTTTAGGCGGGCCGCGTAAAGGATCCTTAACCCTTACGTGGGCCGCGTCAACTTAAAATTCAGGCGGGCTCCGGTGCGGACACGTGTGTATGCGCTTGTTGGACCTACCCCATGACCCGGACAAGTTAGTCCGTTGACCAACTTTGACGCGGGCCGCGTAGACTCTTTTCTACCTTTACGCGGGCCGCGAGAAACCCAGGAATCAGCACTATATAAAGGAGGCCTCGGGCTTCAACTCAATTCGTTCATTTCACTTTCTGTATCTCGAATTCTCACATTATAGGCATAATTTTCAAGTATAATACCCCCTAATTAGCGAGGTTCTGCTCCGTTGTAAGTATTATAACCCCAGTTTCGTATTAGATACGCTGCCCGATTGATTTAGGGTTCCGTAACAACTGTCGTGATTCAGCCCGACGTAGTTGTTGGAATACCGTCTCGGGGAGGGTATCATTAATATTATCAAAGGGTTATTATACTAACCTATGTACATTTATTAATCCCAGGAAACCCTTACGCGAAGTCTAAAATAGCAATGTGAGTTTATCCGATTTTTGTTAAACTTTTTGTAATATTTTACAAAACCTTAATGCTTTACAATATGATTAAGCAGTGATTGAGTCTTTGTAGTTCTTCAATTACTGCCGGTATGTTGGGGTTTTGTATACAAAATGTGGAACACGTTACCATTGGACGACGAGTTAGCCAATGTGTAATATGACCCATCAGTCAGGATTGACAGTACTGAATGAGTAATTGTGTAGAAATAAACAATGTGATCGCTCTCAATACTGTGTTAATTGATAAAATATTTCTTGATTAAACTGGGATTCACTCACCAGTATTTCCCACTGAAAAATGTTTTTAAAACACGTTTCAGGTAACACAATGTGACAGCCAATTAGTAAAAAGCCAGCTGGAGAGCACTGAAGGCTTGGGAAAAATGTGGCTATAAAAGTTACCTAAAAGACGATGTTTTAAATTCAATAAAATAGGGTTTATCCCTATAAACATGTTGTAATAAGAAACTTGGGTTTTACCCATGTGGTTATTAATATCAAATATGGTGGTTTTACTCTGATAAACATTTCCTAACTACGGTCCTGATGTAATTTCCGCTGCCAAATTAACCAACTGATACCACCAAAATTCTGAGTTTGCGTCCGCCCGTTCCCGGGACAGATAAGGGATCGGGGGTTGCGACACTAACCATAACTAAATGATGTAGCCAAAATAGCTTGAAGTAGGGATGAGCATTTGGTACCGGGTACCGGCACCGAACCGGAATATTCGGTACCGGTACCCATTTTCTCCAGTTTTCGGTACCGATACCGATAAGGTACCGGTACTTACAGGTAAAACACCGATAAATACCGGTACCGTATCGGTACCACTTTTCTCTGTTTTCCGGGACCGGTACCGGTTCGGTACCGAAGGGGTATCATGCTCATCCCTAGCTTGAAGTATAAACAAAAGACAACATACTCAAATTGATCAATGTAAATTATTTACACCAATTAGTGTTTCAAGTTAATTCAATATGAATCTTCATTACCCTTGCAGAAAGTATCCATTTTA
Source organism: Helianthus tuberosus (assembly GCA_030545235.1). Classification (NCBI taxonomy): domain Eukaryota; kingdom Viridiplantae; phylum Streptophyta; class Magnoliopsida; order Asterales; family Asteraceae; genus Helianthus; species Helianthus tuberosus. The sequence continues at coordinate 11,618 of JARYGA010007548.1, forward strand.
GCTCACTATCTGACCCGCTTGATCAGCTCATATTCTGACAATTAAACAAAAGACTTACCTGAATTTCAATAAAGTCTTACCTGAATTTCAATGAGGACGAAACAAAACAAATAGGAAAAGGCAAACTCCCCTAAAGCAGAGTGTGTTTTCCACATTTTCTCCATCGTCGTAAATTACTTCCCGATCGGTATACCCATTAGAGTTGTCTTCCCAATGCCTTCACCTGTAGCCACAATAAAAAAATCTCAAATAAATTTATTATTAAACGCTAAAATCAAGCAAAGACACGTTTTTCTCACCAATGATTTTGGCAACTGAAAGCCAGATGCCAATAAATGAATATCATGAACAGAGTTGTAAAAGATTGGGTTTCAATATGAACTGCTCATATGCTTCAAAAAACAAAAAAAAAATCAACATCCATAATACCAAATCGACTGAAAAATAGTTGTCTATTTATATAACATATTTCATTAGAAACTTGAGTAAACTTGAAAATGTGAAGAGTAGCTCGGCGAATGCACATGGATGGATAAGGTCCACACCTGGTTACTAAACTAACATATCATATATATCATAGCATTAGTCACATTGAATATCAAAAGTAACATTTGACGAAAATCTTCTCTTTTTTTTACTAAACATCTTATTCTAAAAAACTAATGCTCTAAAACGTAAAAAAAAAAAACACAAAGGCACACAAGTCAACCTAAAAGAACTATAACAATATCTTAAAAAACGGAAAAACATATACAAACAACACCAAACAAGTGTTTGTGTAAGGACAGTAGATACAGGTTGTTAGGCTGTTAGACGTCGCTTTCATGGTGACGTCAGCTGAGATACCTCAGTGGTTTGGATCGCCTATAAATGCAACAGTACCCTGTACTGTTACATTTGATTGACTGAGCGAGTTCTTCTCCTCATGTCTAATCCTTTCATCTTGTGTGCAACCAACCTTGGGGCATCGGGCTGAGGGGGAGTTTAGTTTGTAAGCATATCTGTAATCTTTTGCTTTGATTTGTAAATCTTTTGACTCTATGAGAAGCAATTGTTTATCAAACTATTTTCTCCATTTGATTGTGTTTACAAAGTTTGTTTTCATTTCCGCTGCACTTTACATGTTTTCATATTTACAAATCATTCCAAACATACAAACAAACACAATCATGAGAGCCTCCGATCCTAACACGTCTCCTAAATATAGAAATTCAGTAGCGTAGAAGATACCTATAAAAAAACAGGTGATATAGAGAAGCATTAAAAAAACCATTAGTCTAAGAGTAATAGCTATAAAAAAAGGCATATATAAACATACAACTCTACCTAAACAACACACACTAAAGGAGTCAATTTGATACTGATAATTATTATCTATAGAAAAAAATGTCAAACTTTTTAAAACTACATTTCAAATAATAAAAAGTTTTGGGTTAAAATTAAAAAAGAAAACAAATTGTGTGGGGTTAAAATTGCCAAAGGTATAAACCTTTGGGTTAAAAGTAAAAAAGTCAAGTTTCTTTTTGAAAAACTCCCAAAGCACAAGTTATAACCCTTTCTTATCATGTATTACTTTTTTTTTGGTAAAGGGAACGGCACTCGCTAGAACATAAGAATATTTATAGCCTAGAAGCATTGGCCTTCCGAGACATACCATAAAGAAAACACCGACCCGAAATAACAAAACGGCTGAGGCCTAACAAAATGGGAGTAACATGACTCTCGGCCTATAACTATACTACTAAACGTGAATTCATAAACAAAAATATAAATCTATACAATAAGTGCAGTCCAATCTAAACCACATAACCAAACATAAAACATAAGACAAAATAAGCCAAAATAATAAACTTGAACTGCAGTCAGAGCATCTTCAATATACCATTTCACTATATTACTCCAATACCCATAACATGCAACAATCTTACCCATATCAACCTTCCCTAAAAACCATGAAACTTAAAGCAGCAATAGAACTTAATAGGATATCCACACCCGGGTCAAAGGGGGTAATAAACCAACAGCTTTGTTCCTGCTTAATCCATTTTATAGTTGTAGAATTTAAGTAACGTTTAACCCGACCCCATCGCCACTTGCCAAAAACTAAAAACCTGAACCAAAACAACCAGCTAACAATCAATTTGCAGCTGTAACGCCCGTCTGGTTTTATTAATATTTTAATAATAAGATACACATTTTTATGCTACAATGTGACTTTACAAAAACTTGTTATACCAACATTCCCAAATGTTTACAACATTTCAAAAACAATTTATAAGTGTTTACATAATTCACCTATAACAACACAAATCAAGATTTGACGCGGAAGCTTCTTTTAACGTGTGTTCGGTTCTTGCTCGCCGCTTGATCTTCATCCGGATTAGGTCCATCTTCACCTATGGTCAAAACCATGTAAATAATTAGTTTTGACACTTTAATAATCGAGTATAAACAAGTTCCGAGCTTAAACATAGCAAAACAAGAAAAAATCCACACTGCTGGGCGGTTGCGCTACGCCACGGGGTGCTCGCGTGACGCCACCACCCGTCGCGTCGCGCGACGGGTTTCATGCCTGGCCGTGGCGCTACGCCACGGTCTTGTTTCAACAGATTGTTGTTGCTGCTGCTGCATAATTCCCAACAAGATTCGATTTCACGGAAACGAGCATAACTCACTCATTTTTAATCCGTTTTACCCGATTCTTTTTCCTATGCGTCCGGAATTTAATTCTCCATCTTATGGAGTTAAAATCCAACATCCGACATAATAAGTTTTGAGACTTCTAACCTTCGACCCATTACCTTTTTACCGAATTTTAACCCGTTTATGTATTTTATCAAACAAACATATTTGTTTGATCCATATTTCACATGCACCTCTTCAAATTAATGTTATCTACCATGTTAGGTTCTAATCACAGATTTCTTACTCAATTTAAACCCGTTTTCGCTCGTATGCTTATTTTGACCCGTTAAGGGTATTTAAGCACCTTAAAGCTTGAAATCACTTTCATTCATTTCTAACATCTTATTCCTACATTTCTTATCAAGTAATCTTCCACCACAACTGTATTTGTGTTGTATTAAGTGTGGAAATTTCTAAACTCCGAGTTTTACCCTTCGAATCATTATTTTACGGCAAAGACTATTATAGAGTCAAATGACTAAGGATTCACATCTTTTGCTTTTGTATACTCATTCTAAGTGTTTAATTATGCATACTACTCTTTTCCGAACAACCTTTATGGGTCGTTCGCTCGATTTAGCTTACAAGGGCATTTTGGTCCATTTAGTCCTTTCATTAACATAAAGGACTTTTAAAAGCATTTTCGACCCAAAAGCCCTGTTTTAAACTATGCATTTGATTCAAAAGGTGATTATTAATAGATTAGATAATTTTGTACATCATACCCTATAATTTTGTATCAGAGCACCAAGTTCTGATCCCCTAAACCCTTATTTTCACGACCCCTGCTTTTCTCAGCCACATCTTTAACAGCCGATCCCCTGTTTCTTTGTTCTTCACTGTCGGAATTTTTACAGCCTTCACATCCAATTCCCTGCTCTTCTTCACAACAACTTTCAACGCCAATCCCCTGCTTCACTATCACAGGGATTTGATTCACTGCACAGGTGCCATCTTCACTGTCACAGCCGCTTTTCTCTGCTACAGCCACGTCTTCTCAACTTCACCCCGCAGTCACCGTCTCCAATATCCGCACCCTGATTCCCGTGACCCTAGACTTCGAAAATGGCCACTACACGACTTGGTCGGAACTTTTCAAGATACAGTGCAAATCGTTTCAGGTATACGATCACTTACAGCCTCAGGTTGCTGATTCGTCTTCTTCATCTACCACTACTTCAGCAGATAAAGATAAGGACAAAGAAAAAGGGCAAGCACCACTCGAAAGCTGGGAACGACTGGACTCAATTGTGCTTCAATGGATTTATGGTACAATCTCTACTGATCTTCTACATACAATTCTGAAACCCAACACCACAGCCTATGATGCTTGGACCGCGCTAGCAAATTTATTTCAAGACAACAAAGCATCTCGCACTATCGATCTCAATAACCGTTTCGCTAACACCCGTCTCGATCAATTCCAGTCCATGACAGCCTACTGTCAAGCTATGAAGGTTATATATGATCAGCTAACAAACATCGGCTCTCCAATTACTGATGAACAGCTAGTATTACAAATTTTGACAGGACTCACGGAGCAGTATGAAAGTGTCGCACTCATCATTCAGCAAACGAAACCCCTGCCCACCTTTTATGAAACTCGGTCTCAACTTTGTATGGCGGAGACCAGGAAAATCAATCAGGCAAAACAGTCTGCTCAACTCGCCGGCACGGCTCTAGCGGCGACCACCGAGAACAACAAAAATTCGGACACTCGTTCTGAATCGGATCGTGGCCGAGGCCGTGGCAGGGGTAGAGGCCGCGGACGGGGCAGGAACTCGTCTACTCGAGGTCGTGGCAGCTAGAACTCTTCCTGTTACTCGGCTGGACGTGGCGGCTGGAACCAATCGAACAACAATATGCAGCCCTTTCCGTGGAACAATAATGGCGGCTGGAACTCCTCTCCTCATTGGGCCAGCCCACAACAGCAATGGGCTCATTGGGTGCCTCCCCCATGTCCATACCCCACGGCCCCTAAACCAAACAGTGCTGGCCCAGGTGTGCTGGGCCCCAGACCAGCCCAGAACTATGCAGCAAGTCAGGCCTCTTCCTCAGATGGATACACTCCAACGGATTTGACTCAGGCCCTCTATCACATGGCACTCCATCACCACGATCCAAATTGGACAATGGACACAGGTGCGTCAGACCACATGACTTTTACTAATTTTCCGTCTTTATTTAATAATTGCATGTCTCGTAATATTGTAGTCAGAAATGGCAAAACCATACCCGTCATTGGACAAGGCAACCAAACCTTACCACCACCCTTCCCACCTTTCAAATTAAATAATGTCCTTTATGCACCCTCGTTAATCAAAAACCTACTTTCGGTCTGTCGTTTCACAAAAGATAATCATGTTTCTATAGAATTTGACCCTTTTGGTTTTATTGTGAAGGATCTCAAGACCAGGACTCCTATCCTACGATGCAATAGTTCTGGCGATCTCTACACATTGGATCCCACACAAGTGTCCAAGTTCACCTCCCCATCTACCTTCACTGTTGTGTCTCAGGATCTTTGGCATCAACGCCTTGGCCACCCTGGCTCCAATTTATTACATTCCCTTAAAAACTCTAGTTTTATTCATTGTAATAACACAAAAACTAAATTATGTCAGTCTTGTGTTTTTGGTAAACATGTTCGTCTTCCGTTTATTGATTCTATTAATTCTACTTCATTACCTTTTGATATCATACATAGTGATTTGTGGACTTCACCAATACTTAGTAGTGGTGGACATCGTTATTATATTTTATTTCTAGATGACTTTACAATTTTTTATGGACTTTTCCCATCAGTCAAAAATCACAAGTCTTCTCAACTTTTCAAACCTTTGCTACCTATATTAACACCCAATTTGAGCGTAACATCAAACAATTTCAATGTGATAATGGGAAAGAATATGTAAACGCTCAATTTAACCAATTCTGTCATTCTCATGGCATGAAATTCAGATTTTCAAGCCCACATACATCATCTCAAAATGGTAAAGCTGAGCGGAAAATTCGAACTATTAATAACCTTATTCGAACCCTTCTTGCCCAATCTTCTATGCCTAATACCTATTGGCATCACGCTCTCGAAGTAGCCACTTATCTACTCAATATCCTTCCCAGCAAACTTCTAAACTACCAATCACCTACCCAATCTCTCTACCTCACCCAACCTACCTATACTCATCTTCGTGTCTTTGGTTGCTTATGCTATCCCCTAATTCCCCACACTACCATCAACAAACTTGAGCATCGGTCCATGCCTTGTGTTTTTCTTGGATACCCCCCCAATCATCGAGGATATAAATGTCTCGATCTTTCCACCAACAAAATTCTCATTAATCGTCACGTTATTTTTTATGAAACTACCTTTCCCTTCTCCACTTCTCCACAAAAGTCTCTCTCTTCATACGATTTTCTATCCACTCCTATACATCCTACCTACTGGACACATGTTTCCTCATCCCCCACTTCCCCTAACCCGGCCCAAAACTCCACTCCTCCCCATACACCTCCACGGCCCAATAGCCCTCCCCACACCCCTCTACGGCCCAACAGCCCTCCCCACACACCTCCACGGCCCAACAGCCCTCCTTCCAAACTACCCATTAACCAAACCTATTCTCGCCTTCCCAAAACCAAACCAAACCCAACCCGATACCCCCCACCCCTACCACCCCCTCCCTCACCTCCTGTCGTCCCTACTCAACCTGCGACTGGCCGTAACATACGTACTCGTTCTATGGACGGCATCTCAAAACCTAAACAACACTTTAATCTTACCGCATCTCGTGTCACTCCCATACCTAAAACCCCTACCGAAGCCTTGTCTAAACCGGATTGGTACAACGCCATGACTACTGAGTTTAATGCACTTATTAAAAATAAGATGTGGGAATTAGTCCCTTGCACTGCTGACATGAACGTGATCCGTAGCATGTGGTTATTTCACCATAAATATCGATCGGATGGCACACTGGAATGATATAAAGCTCGCTTAGTTTGTGATGGCAGTACTCAGCAGGTAGGCATTGATTGTGGGGAGACATTTAGTCCGGTAGTTAAGCCCACCACTATTCGGACCGTCTTAACCTTAGCTTTATCTCAGTCATGGCCCATACATCAGTTGGATGTTACCAATGCTTTCCTACATGGTAACATTAGCGAAACAATTTATATGTATCAGCCCATGGGCTTTCGTCATCGTCAGTATCCGGATCACGTTTGTTTATTGAAGAAATCTCTGTATGGGTTAAAACAGGCACCCAGAGCATGGTACCAGCGATTTACGGATTTTGTATTGTCCATTGGTTTTCAGCAGAGTAAGTGTGACAACTCGTTATTTATATATCATCAGGGTTCTGACATGGCTTATTTACTTATTTATGTTGATGATATTATTCTTACCACGTCACATGAAACTCTCCGAGTCAATCTCATACATCAGCTGGCAGCCGAATTTGACATGAAGGATCTCGGACCACTGAGTCATTTTTTGGGGATTCATGTAACACGACAGCATGGTACTATGTTCTTGTCACAGCAATCATATGCGTTAGATATTATTGATCGGGCTGGTATGTCATCCTGCAAGTCGGTTGCTACTCCAGTGGATACACAACCTAAACTTAGTGCTTCTTCAAGTGCACCATTTGAGGACCCTACGTTATATCGTAGTCTGGCTGGAGCTCTTCAGTATCTTACCTTCACCAGACCTGATATTAGCTATGCAGTTCAACAAGTGTGTATGCATATGCATTCTCCTCAGCTTGATCATTGGAATTCTCTTAAACGCATTCTACGCTATCTTCAGGGCACTACCTCATTTGGTCTTACCTTGGGTACCTTTACTGCTCTCTCTTTATGCGCATACACTGATGCTGATTGGGCTGGGTGCCCGGATACTCGACGCTCTACTTCAGGCTATTGTGTTTATTTGGGATCTAATTTATTATCTTGGTCTTCTAAGCGTCAGGCTGTCGTATCTCGTTCTAGTGCGGAGGCGGAATACCGGGGTGTTGCAAATGTGGTGGCAGAATTATGTTGGCTTCGAAACTTATTGCTAGAATTACGTCGCCCCTTACGGAAGGCTAGTGTGGTTTATTGTGATAATATCAGTGCAGTTTATTTATCTGGGAACCCGGTACAGCATCAGCGTACCAAACATATTGAGCTGGATATACATTTTGTTCGAGACTTGGTTCAGCGTGGTGATGTGCGGATTCTTCATATCCCGTCTCGGTATCAAATAGCTGACATTTTTACAAAAGGCCTGCCGCGGGTATTATTTGATGATTTTCGGTCCAGTCTAAGCATTCGGCCTCCTCTCGCTTCGACTGCGGGGGTGTAATAGATTAGATAATTTTGTATATCATATCATATATATCTTTGTATTAATTTAAGGTTATCTCCTACCAAAAATAGTGGAGAGCCTTTTGTATTTATAGGGTATGATGTTTAATGAGAAAGGCATCGATTTACCATAATCCTTTAAATATGTTTTCAAAACACAACGATCATCATATGAATCATTCGGTTTGCTTATTAAGGTAACCAAATGTCTATATGACTGCATTTAACTATCAAGGAGCCTCTAGTCCCTATTGAGTAGTTAATCTATATTATACATACCTGACTCGGATCAATATATATATTGACCCGTTTCGATACCTTGCCTTAGTAACAGCTAAGTAATAGCGATGTAAGTATCCATTTGATATTTATTTCTGAAATCATACAACTCGACAAACCATTAGTCGATATTGTCAAATGGTGATATTTTCACCATTCGGCCCGTTTGGTCTAAGTGACCGTTTATCTTTGCGAGATGTTATTTAGTACCATCTCGTCTACAAGACTCGCTTCGGTTTATACCGTATAGTCTTTTTACTTATAAATCATTTATTGATTTTTTTAACCCATTATAACTTACGCTATAAAGTGTCTTTCACGAGTAACGGTTATTATCAACAAGTGACCAAAATACCGTTTTACCCTTATTATTTGCAATGGTTTACCTTATAAGGTAACCATTTAAAACTCATTACCATTTAGTCATTGCATGACCAATTAATCGTTTTAGCTCTTTTTAACCATTATACATGGTTTATTACCCTTGTCTTTTGTTCCGAACCACACATGTCGTGTCGGAACATCATATTTCAAACATGACTTTCTATGATTCATAACCTATAAAACAAATAGGTATTAAATAAAAGGTGTAAGTTTTGACTTACCTCGCATCCTAAATGCGCTTTCCTTCATACTTGACTCGTTTGACCCGCTTCCTTCCCAAGCTTCCATCTAGCTTGTCAAGCGTCAAACTATTATCATAATCCGTAAGACGATTAGATTAGTCATCATTACTTATGACTATTTCATTTTACGGATTTCATGCCGAAACTACTATTCGACTTCATCATTGGTTAGTTTGACTTTTAGAAGTCAACTACCTTTAATCATACCGTGGGCATAATTAAGTTAAATCATCGTTATGATTAGAATCCGTTTTAACCCATATTTCACGTAATTAGTCAAACTAGCCAATTACGCATGCCTCTCATAAAATCTTCTTTTCAACATTCATTCGGGCATTTTAACAAACATCTTGTAGGCGCGATTTTGTACACATATTTTATCTAATTATGGTCATCATTTTAACCAAGTTTTAGTATCAAAATCATGCCTCTATGTCTAGTGTACATGAACTACACCTAGAACTAGCATCACTACTTCAATGTTCATCCATTTAACACCTTAATTCAAGTGTTCATCATATTTCTACAAAAACCCATTTAACACATAAATGGATGGTTATGAACTTCATGTCTATCAACACTAATTCAACAAATTATTGACTAGGGTTTGCTCCTAGACATGATTTCATCCTAATTTCATCCAAACTTCAATCATGCAAGCCAACTTTTCGATTTCATATGTTCACCAACAGTGGCGGATCCAGGAATTTTTTTCACTGGGTTCACTTTTTTAGATATTCCAATTTCATATGACTGAACATAAAAAATTTCGAGTCGGTTCAACAATTCGGATCGGGTAAGGTTAATCACCCATCCTAACAAATGCAAGAATCGTTTATGGACCCACTGATTTTTGTGTCAGCTAAATTTCGGTTTCCTTACTCCTTAGCCAACTTTGCTTATTTGTTGTAGTCTCCAGTTGGTGTTGGATATGTCTAATTTTAAAATATTAAAAATCAATATCTATTATTTAATATCTTCCATGAACTTGTTTATTTTGGTGAGTTTCCTTATAAATAGAGTTGCATAACTAGTCAAGTATACCTAAGAATGACAAAAAACAACAGCTATACTATACCAACACTTTAAAACCGCAAAACATTAACCAACAAATTGCTACGGTTAATCAAAGACTGTACCTATGATATCAGCGACGGTTCGGCCGTTGGTGAACCTGCCATTCGGCATTCCATTACCGAAGTCGATGCCATACCAAGGCAGGGCCGCTTGAGCAAAACTCTTGGAAAGCCGATTGTTATTCCCGTTATCTAATAACGAGTCCCCAAAGATGAACTGCACAATCTTGCAATCATACCCGTCTATCAGACCCAAAAAGACTGTCGATAAAACAAACACCAATGTCACAATTAGCTTCATCCGTTTAGTTCAAGATTTTCTTGATCTTATTCTCATGCAGAAATGGAGGGTGTGAAGTTGGAATTTATACATGAAAATGATTTAGAATTGTTGTTTGATAAACTAACAGTAACAGTAACTACGACAACCACCTGGGATTTTGGGTTTTGCCATGGTTTGAGCCTCAAAAAGTGGTTTGAGCCTCAAAAAGTAATAATTGTGCCTCATACGGGAGTCGAACCGGGGTATCTCAGGGAGAATAATGGGGACATAACCGGTGGAGAACCAAGACTTTTTTGTTTATGGGTTCCCTTTATATTTTACTTATGGGTTCCTTTTCAGTTTGTTATATATATTTACACTAAAAATTAAAAACCGAATGGGTTCCTGGGAACCCGTACTTTCTTAATAGGTCCGCCCTTGTTCACCAAGAATTCAAGATGGAACTAAATAATGAAATTTGGCATACCTTATGATCCCTTCGTCGAGGTGATCACGAATTCGTGCTTGAATTTCGATTTGGGTTGGATTTGCCCCTTCAATTTGTTGATTTTATGCTTGTTAGGGTTTGAGCTTGAGAGCCCTTCTTGGCTCCTGTGTTTTGTGCGACCAGAACACACACAAAGGTGTGTGTTTTGGTGTTTTTAGTTTTAATTAATAAAAACCCATTTTCTCATTTTAACCATTTTAGTCCCTCAACTTTACCCAGGTTTATAAAGGTTACTACATCAAGTTCCCTCATTATTTTAAAACATTAGACTAACTAGGTTGATATTCCTAGTTATTTAGTGGGTTCCGGGAGTTATAACCTGTTTTATTTTAAGTCCCGTTAACTCGGACTTTTTATAAACTTACTCACTTAAAAGCTTTTATTCACGTTGTATTTAATATTAGTATTATTCGTTTAAATCCTAATATTTTCGGGTTAATCTTTACCGCTAACGGTATTTTACCCGTCTTTTAGTATTAACGGGGTTTGATTATCAAACCCGTTTTCGAGGTGTTACAGCAGCACATCATGTCTTTTAGGAAACACATCCACATTACTACTCTGCATATACCAAACCATTTAATTTTCAACATAATAATCAAATACGAAAACTGCCCTTGTTTTGTCATTTTTTGCCCTAATTCCTCAAAATTAGAGATGATGAATTTTGAATTAAGATTACGTACGTAAAACGCCACCACAATGCCTGCTGTATTCTGCGTCGGCAATTTGATTTTGGCACTGAAGAATCCATATTCAAATCTTATGAAAACGTAAAATAACAATCAGTTTTCAATTCGAAAACAGTAACCGCACATACCGTTACGATTTGAGGATGGATTGATCGTTGTCGCAGACGATTGACGATTGAGAGAGATAAAGAGGCAGACGAATTTTGATCTAGGGGTTGGGTTTAGAATCCGGATGAAGATTGAGAGAGAGGGCCAACATACCATGGAGAATCGGATCTGGGTTTCAACACACAATCGTAGACAATTGGATCTTGAAGGTGGAAAATTCATACTGCTTACAATAAGATGATGAAGAAGATATCGGAATCATTACCGTCGATGATGATCGCTGTTGAATATTTGAAGATTGAATAAACCTCGTCGCACAGGATCGATTGAGAGCGCAGGAACCAGAATCGCCGATTAGGGTTACGGAGATGAGAGAGAATGAGAAAGAAAAACGTATAAAAGAAGTTCTCCAATCCTGGCCTATGAGGAATGCCACTTGTCCAATTATTTGACATATGCCACATCATTGCCTATGTGGCTGCTTAGTTGGCTTCAACCATTGAGTGACATGTGTCCCCCAATGGTTTGCTTTATTAGAGATATAGATTTGTTCATACAAAGAGATTAAAGATTTAAAGATAAATAAAAATTTAATGAACACATTAGACGAGCATCATGTTTACTCTATGTTTTATTACTCATTTATGACAAATCTGGGGTGGGGTTGAGCCCGATAGCAAAATCTTTAGAGTTAAAAGCAAAGATTCCCTTGAACGTCAACATTTCAAGCCATGTGGGATACATAGGGTCGTCCAAACTCCAAACCGCTCGAAGCTCACTTGAAAATTGCTTAGAAAATGCTCGTTTGTTTTGAGGCTCGGTTGTAAACGAGCCGTTCTGCTCGGGTTGGTTTGTAAACAAGCCAAGCATGAGCAAAAGTCCGCTCAACTCGAATTATTATTTTTAACTGGTATATATATACATATATAAACACGTATATACACCTATATCCACAGATACATATATACATAAATATTACTTAAATTTATAGTTTTATACATACTACTCTATTAGATTTTGCTCAACTATATACAAATTTTACAACTATATCCATACGTACTAGTCTAATCATGCCAATAAAAGAATCAACACCAAATCTAAAAGTTAAACCCTAAACCGCTAAACGACAATCTGCTCATCGCCTTAATGTCTCATGTTGTTACCCCTAATTCGATCATCTCATTCTCTCAACGTCATTGTTCGTGCAATATGATCATCGCCTCATTGACCACAAAATTGTTATTTATAAGAAAAATACTATGCCATGAAATAGGCCTGTTTTTTTAAGACATGAAAACTTGAGACCCAACATTGTCACTATTTCGCTCCAAAGATTTAAATCGGGTGACACAGTTGTCAAAATCGCTCAAAGTTTACTCGACGCTTGCTCAGAATATTTACTCTTCGGAAAATGCCTGTTTGATTTGAGGCTTGGTTTTAAATGAGCCGCTTCGCTTGATTCAGTTTGTAAACGAGCGAAGCATGAGCAAAGGTCCACTCTGTTTGGTTCTGCTCTTTTCGTGAACATCCCTAGGGATACATAGCCATAAAAATTTTTATGACAAATCCATTTTTAAATTTTATATTTTAAGTTTATTCTCAAAATGTATTAATAAATAAAAATAGATTTATTTCATACTCTGATTTTAAAATGAAAAATATGAAACTTATGAAGCAAAGTGAAATTAGCTTGAATAAAGCAAAGTGAAGTTAGATTTATCGATTTTTGTGTTTTTAAACCTAAGTAAAATGTAGAACAAAATGTAAAGCAACAAACATAAATATCTTAATTGTAAGCTATTGCGAAATTAAAGATTTTTGTTTTTATACCTAAGTATAAATGTTGAACAAAATGTAAAGCAACAAACATAAATATCTTAACTATAAGTTAGCACGAAATTAAAGAGGAATCTCATAGTTATAAGAAATATGTGTAACATATTAATTTACATATTATTCATTTAACTGTAAGCTATTACGAAATTAAAGAGAAATCTTATAGTTTCTTCATTTAACTGTAAGCTATCACGAAATTAAAGACAAATCTCATAGTTATAACAAACTAGGTTAGAACCCCGTGTATTACACGGATTGAATAAATGTAATTTTATATATTAAATAATAAAAAGTTATATTTTTGTGAACCACGTATATTGTATGGGTTAAATAAATGTAATTTTATATATCAAATAATAAAAAAAGTTATATCTTTAAAAACCATGTGTATTACACAGATTAAATAAATGTACTTTTGTATACTAAATACTAAAAAGTAAAAACGTCGTATCTTTAAAAAACCCGTGTATAGTCGAGTTGAAAAATCTACCTAACAATAAAAAAATTATATTCTTAAAAAAACCCCGTGTATTACACGTGTTGAATAAATCTAATTTTACATAGCAAATGATAAAAAAAATTATATTTTTAAAAACTTCGTGTATTACACGGGTTATATAAATGTAACTTTGTATAGTAACTAAAAAAATTTATATTTTTAAAACCCCTGTGTTTTACTCGAGTTGAATAAATATAATTTTGTATACCAAATAATAAAAAAAAGTTATATTTTTAATAAATTAGGATAACATTTAATATTAATTTATCTAATCTAAATATTAATAAAATACTCCACTTAATGCCACATGTCAATCTCTCTTTCAATCCCATATTTTTTATTTATACAAACAATTTATATTTTTTTTTAAATTATAACTCCTATAAAATCTCAACAAATCTAAAAAGATAAATAGAAATCTAAAACAAAATTGGTGTAAATAAAAATAGATAGAGCTTATATTAACTACATAATCATTTTACTATTTCAATATCAATATCATCGAGATGGTTTGATTTTTTTCCTTTTTCAATACAAAATTATAATCATAATAAGAACTATGTACTTTTAGTTACTTTATATATATATTTTTTCCGAAATTGTTTGATACATTATTATATTAATCGTTTTTATAACTAATAATATTAAAATAACAATATTTTTTATAATAATATTTTTTATACATATTATTAAAATAGTAAAAAAAGAAGAAGAACCAGAGAATAAAAATATCAACAATTCGATTCAAGCATACCAACTTAATAACATAGAATATATTATTTGGATAAAAACAGTATATAACAACTAATAAATTATCATATAATATGTAAAAAACTTATAATTTTATTGATAGTATAATTTAAGATACTAAAATTACTAGCAGATTATATAATTAAAGTATCAAATTATATTTGAAGTATTATTTAATACTCACATTGGTGTAATAACCATGTGTATTCAACTCGAACACTACACAGGTTTTCTAAAAACATTACATTTTTTTGTTATTAAGTACCGAACATTACATTTACTTAAGTTGTGTAGTGTAATACACGAGATACTAACATTGTGTGTGTATATACATATAATTCATTCAATTTAAAAAAAAAAATACAAACAATGGTTATTGACTGCTAAAACTTATGAGAAAGTTGATGAGGAAGTTTCTTTAATCAATGAATTAAATACTTTCATATTTATAAACTTTAACATTACATATATTGATCACACACATCACATATTGATCATACACGATACAAATTTTATTTTGGCATTTGAAAGACGTCTAAAATTATCGTATTATAATTTAAATATTCATTACTAACTTTTTGATTCTTTATTCAACAGTGTAAAACACGGGGTTATAATCTAGTTATTTATATATTTAATATAAAATAAGTAGGAAAGAGAGGTATTTATTTAAAAAAATATTAAAACAATTTAGATTTGAGGATAATATTTTATTAAAGTATGATAAGTTTAATATTAATTTATTATTTATTTAGTTAATATAAGATAAGTATAGATTTGAGGATATTTTCAATGAATGACACGTGTCCAAATGTTGGTTTATTTTATTCTAGTAGATAGATTTGTGTAACATACTTTTTTACATATTCTTCATAATCTAGTTTTTATATACTTTATGGACCTAAATCAAGAACAATAAGACACAAATAACATGTGAATCAAACATAGATATCTATATGACTACATCAAGTTCTTAATAAAATCTCAACTATTTTTCAACCTTACCGTACCGAGACACAAGATGTAGAAGGTGATAAAAGTTGTAGATTTCGAGCGATACCTTTTTGTCTTCGTTTATGATCGAGAATATTGTGACTAAGGTAGGAAATATTTATTATATAAGTGTTATGTGACTACAAGAAATAATACAAAAATAAATTTGGATTTATTAATCTTTTTGAACGGGTAACTGTATACGAGACGAGTGTCTACAACATTAAATCTACACCACCTGGGTTTGGAGGGGGGGGGGGGGGGTTTCTCTTGGGTTCAAGTTGACGACAAGGATTAAAAAAATTGCAGTTCGAAAAAAAAAATAAACTATAAATTTAGAAATGCAAATTTGGTAATTATAAATTTTATAAACTTTAAATTAGCAACAAAATGTTGCTTTATGGAGTTATACCCTATGCATTGAGAGATTTAAAAAAAATTAATTTCTAACTCAATGCTTTTATTCTTTCGCAATTTAATCCTAATATTTTTTTTATTTTCGTCTTTGCTCCCTCATAAGTTTCATCTTTCACAAATTAATCGTCTTACGTTTCATTATAAATTTTGCAAGTTAACACGCCGCAACATGTGTGTGGGGTTCACCGTTTTTTGGTATATTTTCGTCGCAACACGTTTATATTTCCCTGTTTGACTTAATTATTCTTTTCTACGTTTTACGTTTCGGTCTAATCTCTTCGCATTAACACACAACAACGGGTGTGCGTGGTTTAGCGATTTTACATAGGTTTTTCGTTCGGTGTTATTTTTTTCCTTTTTTATTTATTTTATGTTTGCGAACTTTTCCGATGTTGGGGTCGCTGGCAATGGTGTGGTTTTGGTGCTACTTGGCATGGTTTTACAAATCCTTTTAACCTATTAAGTGTTTTATCTATAAGTTGTTTCGAGTTACCCATATGCTTCCTTTACTTAGAAAAAAACTATTTTTACGTGCATATATTTATTTACGTGTCTGTATAAATATGATTTGATCTATGTTTCGACGTAAACTTTTTCTGTAAAACGAGTCAAGTCAAATATATGTACGTGCATATTTTTATGTACTATAAATTTGAGTTGGGCTTCGTTACGATTTAGGAGATGAGTCACGACAAATATAACATGTATTTGTGCGTATTTTATGTATGTTTATTAAATTTTATAAACATTTATCTACATCAAATTAAATGTAGCTTTTGATAGACATTAGGGCGTTCGGTGTGGGTGCAGCAAAGGGTGCGGCAAAGGCGGTTGCCGCGCGACAAACACCGCCGCCGACCCTTTGCCGATGCGGTTTGGTTGATCAGTCGGTGAGGGATTGCCGTGCGGTGAAGGGAGGGTATGAGAGAGAGAGAGAGGGTAGTGTGTGGTGGGGTTAAACACTTTTCAACAAGTTTACAACTTCAACAAGTGTCTAAACCATTGTCAACACTTTTCAGCAAAGTTTAAACACTTTTCACTGATTGACGTGGCGCACTCTAATTGATTGATTTTTTGAGATGGGCTTTTCCGGTTTATTTGGGTTGTTAATGTAGCTTTTGTTTTTTAGCTGTTTTGTTGGGTTCTCCCAATTTAAAAAAGTTGTTAGGTTGAAAATGTCTCCAATGTGAAGTTAGTTTGGGTGGTTACATCATACCGAAAAAGTCTTATTTATACAACCAATATCTTTTATCTATTAAGATTTTTTTATTTAAAAAAAACAAGTAAAGGTTATATCAAGACCTAAACCAAGTTTTAATATTTATTAGGCATGCGTCCCGCTGACTACATGCAACCAAATACTTGCATTATATCATCACATGCATTGAACCACTCGTTAACGCAAACGTTTTATCTTCTATTATTCGACAATCAACTTATACAATTCATGTTGAATTCTTCATTCTTATCCTGATAATTTAGCCAAAAAAAGCATATTTATCTATGAATGTTGATAATTTTTTTTTAAAATTTCCTACCTATCATTCCACAAATCTATATCTCTATTTAATTAAATAATATTTACTTATAATATTTTATATCTTTCTACCATGTAGAAAAGTTTACAAAAATTCCAAGAATGAATTGTAAGAAATGGAAAACAAGTCCTTAAATTTCATCCCAATTTTATATTACATTACTAAATAAGTTATTTCAACTTATTATATAAACACAAAATAAAGAGTTAAAGTGTGGTTTGTCTACTTTTGTCATTTTAGATCAATTTTTAAAATTGTACCATTTTCCTCTTTGGTATTTTCGAAAAGTGTCATTTTAGTACAAAAAACTAACCTAGTTAAAAACTCGTAACTCCGTTAGCTTAGGACGTAAATGACACTTAACTCCTACATTTTTTTAACTTATTACTGTTGTTGTTGTCCCTTTCATTCCACGTGTATTATTATATACACACCACATTCTCTTTCATTCCCCCTCTCCACGTCACCACCACCACAACTACTGTCGCCATCATCAACCACCCTCACTACCCACCACCAGACAACCATCACCTGTATCAACTAACACCCACCACCTATTAAATATGTTTTGAAGCATCAAAACACTAGGGCCAACTATATGTATTTACCGTGTAAAACCCTTAATAATCGTCTAAATAACTACTACCCCATAGAAACATATTAACTCATGCTTAAATCTCAATAGATCGTAGAGATCTATGTTTTCCAACACTCTAGGAGCATACAATAGATCTGATAAATGGTTTTAAGGCGGCATGTGACAGTGTTGGTGTTAGACCCTACTGAGGACAGCGGCGCAAGGGTTCGAGTGGTGAGCGGATGAGGTGAGGACGCAAGGGTCTCGTGGTTGGCAGGTCTTCGGTCCTGGTTATTGTGATGGTGGGAGCGACAGGTGATGGTGGGGATAGTTGTCGGAGGTATGTGTTGCGGTGATGATGCAGTCTCCGCCTTGTTACTCCTTTATGCCGACCTCTACCTACCCTAAAGAATAGAAAAGCAGGTTTATTTTCTTTTCTGCTGCTATGATACCGGAGTCTCCACCATTGAGGGATGTCAAGGCTGCCATTGAAGACAACGTTCCTATCTTGTCTGCTGATGAAATTGTCCAATGGAAGCGTATGTACGAGAATCCAACGAGAGCTTTTACTTTCTCCGAATGGATCTTGGCTATGGGAGGATTAAGCCCCTTCTACTCGGTCCGACTCAAGGCCTTTTTTTGGCAAGAAAGGTATTTTCTTGTCTTTGGTTTGTTGTGCTTATCTTTATTCTTTTGTGTAGTCATCTTTAGTATTTCCTTTGTGTAGAGTTAACCCTGTGGGGGTTGCTTCAAGGGGATTCCAGGTATGTTAAATTTGTGGTTGATGATAAGGTTGAACCGGGTTTAAACCGGGGTGTTGAGATGAGGGTTACCGGGGGATCCGTTCAGGCAGGGGGTTCTGCTGCCGTGGAGGGAGATGAGGGGGCTTCTTCTGATGGGAAGGAGAGCTCCCCTGATTCCCTTCGAGTGAAGAATTCTAGCCATGATAACGAGGAAGACCTGGAGAGCCATTTGGCTCGCAAGCGGAAAGTTGTTAGTCCCAAGCAAGCTCCTGCCCCATGTGGTATCCGGTTGAGGCTCCGGAGCACCAGTGGCCAAAAGGCCCCTCCTGTTGCAAAGGCTGCTTCTGAACTTCCCCCAATTGGGGTTAAAGGCTCCTTGTCTAAGCATCTGCGATCTTCCAGCTTTGTGAGTGAGCCTTTGTTGGTAAGCCCATCACTTACCTTCTGTTTTGGATTTACTTTGTTTTGATAGGTTTCTAAGGTTTCCTTTCCTTTCTTTCTTTGGAGCAGTGAAGTTCTCATACCCCGATCGAGATCCCTACTGCCCCCTCCTCCTCTCGTGTCCGGGACAAGACTCCCGAAGTAAGCGTTGCTCGTATTACCCCAGCTTTTGAGATTTCTCCTCGCCATGCCACTGGGACCAGCAAGCTTTCTCATTTTGAGGGTTTTGTTTCTCGATCCCCTCTGGCTCCTTTGTTTGCTGATGCCCTCCCGGTCCTGTATGCTCCCAAGTGGAAGATAACTCAGTCTTCAGTGGTGGGGACCCCTGAAACTGCCCGGGACTTCTTGACTCGTGCTGTTCCTCCCTCCCATAGATTTATGAACTCTGCTTTGAAGGATGATCTCTTTGATGATCAATACAGCATGTCGCTCTGTGAAGGGCTTTTCAGGGGTGTTGGTATGTTACAACGAGTTGATGATCTGAGGAAGGAGAATGAGAGGCTTAGGAGTGACCTTAAGACTTCCCAAACGGTTGCTACTGAGCTTCGGTGTTAGGTGTTTGAGGCTGAGCGTAAACTACAGGAGGAGAAGGTGTATAATCTTCCTCCCCTCTCTTTTTTTTGTTTGACCCTTTTTTGAATCCCTTGTAACATCTTTTGCTCAGGGAGCTGGTGTTATGCTAGAGCGGAGAGAACGAGCTTGAGAGAGGGAGATGGTAGCTTTGTTTGAAGAGAAGGAGGAGCTGGCCGCCGAGCTGAAGCATCAGAGGGAGCTTGACTCTATTTCTCGAAAAGATCTGAATATTATGTATGCTGAGTATGGGATGACGTCGGACGATAACCAGAGGTTAGCCAAGGAGAAGTACTGGTTGATCACAGAGGGCTTCGGGGCCTTCCTTACTGACGTCTCCCAGTCGGAGGAGTTTAAAAGCGGTCTTAAACAAGTTTATAGGGCCTACCGGGACGTGGGATATCAAGCAGGTTTGAAGGATAGGTATGCTTACTCCGCTCAAGGCTTGGGCAGGAAGGAGACCCCTCTTTATAATTCCAAGGCCAAGAAGCGGCTGTCTAAACTGGACAAAGAGTTCGGGGGTAAAACCCCTGCCCTCCTTGAAAAGATTCTTGAGCGCCCCATGATGTCCATTGATGAGTTAAAAGCCCTGCTGACTCCCGCTGGTACCTCTTTTCCGAAGTCTCTGTCTGGGGGTGACTCCTAGTAGTTTTAAAACATTAACTATTTCGATATGGTTGTACCTAAACAATTATGCACCTTAGAACATTGTTAACTTTTTGATGTATGGGGGATGTATTCTAGCTTGAAGGTCTTGAAATCCTTGGCTGTTTCTTTTACTTTCGCTACGTATTGAGCCATTATGTTGTCCTTAGCCTCGTACTCCCCGTGGTACTGCTTGACTACTAGTTGTGAGTCAGTACTAGCCTCCACATTTCTTGCTTTCATCTTTTTGGCTAATCTCAACCCTGCCAAAAGGGCTTCGTATTCTGCTGTGTTGTTGGTGTTCTCGAAGTCCAGTCTGATAGCATAGGTTAGCTCGACTACTTCAGGACTAACCAATGTAATACCCGCTCCACTTCCCTCTTCGCTTGAGGCCCCATCTGTGAGTAGTTTCCATATCCCCTCATCCTATTTTTCTTTTTCTTCCTTTTCCAGAGCTGCCCACTTTAGGAGCTCCTTCTCTTCGTCCTCCGGGACCTCCGCCAGGAAGTCAGCCAATATTTGTCCCTTCATGGCAGTTCTGGCTTTGAATTCTAAGGAATGCTCTCCCAACTCGACTGCCCGTTTGGCCAGCCGGCCTGATAGTTCTGGTCTCCTTAACACTTTTTGGAGGGGCTGATCCGTCATTAAGGTGACCTTGTGTGCTTGGAACTATCTTCTAAGTCTTCGAGATGCAAAGACGAGAGCCAAAGCCAACTTCTCCAGGGGCATATAGCGTTCCTCAGGACCCTTGAGGGTTCTACTAATAAAGTATATTGGTATCTGCTTTCCCTCTCGTTCCACCATCATTACCGCACTTATGATTGTTTTTTAGGCAGATAGATACAACAGCAAGTCCTCCCCGGGGACTGGAGTAGCTAAGGTTGGGAGCTTACAGATGTAATCTTTCATTTCTTGGAAAGCGGTTTTCGCTTCTGGGATCCATCTGAACTTGTATGTCTGAAGATAGTCCTTCAGAACCTTCATGAAGGGGAGAGTTCTATCGGCTACCTTTAAGAGGAAACGGTTTAGGGCAATCAACCTTTCGTTCAGTTGTTGAATATACTTTAGGGACCGGGGGGGATCGCATTTCGGCTACGGCTTGAGTTTTCTCCGGATTAGCTTTGAACCCGCCCTTGGTGACCACTACTCCCAGGAATTTTCCCTCTTCTACCCCGAAGCAACACTTCCCAGGGTTCAATTTCATATTCACATCTTGCATAGCTCGGATGGTTTCGGCTATATCGTCTATCATAGCCATTTCAGTTAAGTTTTTAATAACAATGTCATCAACGTACACTTTCAAGTTCCGTCCCCGCTGCTCTCTGAAGAGGGTATTCATGAACTTTTGGTAAGTGGCCCCGTCATTTTTTAGCCCGAAGGGCATTTTTGTGTAGCAAAAGGTTCCCTCGCTGTAATGAAGGCAGTCTTCTCCTCGTCTTCCATTGACATTTGTATTTGATGATATACTTTTAAGCATCCAAGAAGCACTTTAAGGGGTACTGAGACAAGGAGTCCACT
>JARYGA010007549.1:0-22000 GCA_030545235.1 Helianthus tuberosus
TTAAAAAAAGGAGAGTGCATTTAGCAACACCCTTTAAAAGTTAAAGACAAAAATAACGAACACAAATGTTATTCGAACAAGGGTGGGAAATTGTCTATACAAGACAAAGCATCACACCCTTGTCTTATATTAGGAATTTAGGATCCTATCAAGATCCAGAGCAACTGTCATCAGTGGCGGACATAGGAAATTTTTCTAGGGGTACGAAATATTTTTAAAGATTTTAGGCCCTTAGTTATATAAAAAAAATTGGTTCATAGCGGGTCGGATCGGGCCGGGCCGTGTAAGACAAAAGAACATCAAACTAAAATTTATATAATCATCAAAAAAACGTCAAACGTTATTACAAACGTATTTAAAATTGTGCTCTACAGGTTTTCATTTTTTAAAATTTATCCGAAACATTATTTAGAGATACTAAACACTACATCAGTTCATTACATTCTTACTCATAGTTCCTATCACATATAAATCGCTCCATAAGTTTATAAAACTAACACTAAAGACTTCAACAAAATAAACAATCATGTTCAAACATAGTCCACAATTTTCAAACATTCAAGCCTAGTATTAAATGTTGATTACTTGTAACTTCATTTAAACAAATAAAACTATAAATAAAACAACAAAATCATTTAACTACAAGTCTAGAACAACCAAAAAAATATCAAAAAAACATAAAAAGATCAAACCCTTATACATCGATATTTTCTCCTAATCATCACATAAAACAACAAAAAAATCAATAAAGAAACCATACTAGTTCTATATCGGAATTCTGGCATAATATGGGTCGATCCTGCCAGAAGTTTGGTTTTTCCGGAAAAAACTGTCGTTCGGTCGTGAGCAGTGGCATCAAGTCGCTGGGAGTTTTTTTGGGCGGGATTTGGAATTGGAATGGGTGGATGAGTTTGGGTTATTTTATTTAGTTCAAATTTCTTTGGGTTGGGTTTGGGCTTGGGTTAATAAAAATAGATTGGGCTTTGATTGAGTTAAGTAATTAAGGTCCTATTTGTTTACCACTGAATGAGAACCATCCAGAGGTCCACATCTGATTCTGTCAGATTCAGAGCGTTTGGTTCCAAAAAGAATGATGTCTGAATGGGTGAAATAAGGTCTGAATTAGTTAGATTGTGAATGAAGCTGAATGGTTCAGACATGGATGTCTGGTTCGGTCAGATCTTAACCATTCAGATCTGAATAAACCAAACAGGCCCTACGTGAATAAGTGGTTAAATAATAATTATATAAATTGTGTTATATACTTATATATTAAATAATAATTAGTGTTTATTTTTTTATAGATTCATAATATTTTTTTTCTACGTGGGGCGGTTGAAAATTTTCAAGGGGTGTGGTTGGAATTTCCGGTGAAAAATAACACTAAAAATAATTTTTTCAAGAAGTGCGCCCGTCCACCCACGGCTTGGGGTTGGTACGCCCATGGCTGTCATGACGAGGCACCTATTCCTTACTAGAGTAAATGCATTTAATGACAAATAGTATAGAAATAGTGGTTAATTCATTAAACTAAAAGACTCCTATCCCAAACAAGTAACATATTCAATTCTTACGTATGTAGTACGAGGTACAAGCCACCCGTCTCACACCAAGGCTTGATTATGAGGTTCAAGCTTAGTAACAAGACTAATAGTGTTGTTTCTATCAAACATCATGCATAACTTTCAGGCACAAGTGGGGCTTTAGAACCATCACTACAATAACTTCAGGCACAAGTGGGGCAAAAACTGTCGTTCGGTCGTGAGCAGTAGCGTCAAGTTGCTGAGAGTTTTTTTGGGCTGGATTTGGAATTGGAATAGGAATAGGTGGATGGGTTTGGATTATTTTATTTAGTTCAAATTATTTTCTTACCAATTTCTAGTCAGAAAACCGCTCAATTTCTTAAATACCAGTTGCTCAAATTGTTAAAAAGTAAATTTTAAGATATCAGGATATTTTTTTTCTTCTCCTCTTACCGTCCTATTTTCTTCTTCGAATCTTGCTTTTTCTCATCATTTTGGGTTGCTTGCTTCTTCTACACTTCTCCGTTCCCATTCTTCTTATCCTTCTCCTCGGTTTTCCTTCCGCAACATGTTAAATTCAAGGGTTCTAAACTCATGGATATGACTAGTGAAGTTGATTAAGGCGTTGTTGGTGCAAAGGCCACTCATGAAGTTAAAAGACGACGTGTTGGCATGTGAACCATAGAAGTTAATGCAAGAGACAGCGAAGAAAATAATATGTTACGGTGTGTACAAATGATCATAAATAAGGCCTTAGGACACACGATAAAGCACACACTTTTGTCCTTGACAATAATGAAAGTGGCTTAAGGGCACACTAGATGAGGAAGAAAATTGCTTGTTTGCGAGTACGCACATCCATTATGAGAGGAATGTCGCCAGGGTACATTACGCCATAGTTATTCACTTATACGCACATAAAATATAAACTAATTTGTGCACGTATACAAACACATTCTTCATCTGATTTTTTTTATCTATATTTTTTGTTTTTGTAAAAAACATGTTCACAAGTGTACACAACTAGTAAGATTACCCTCGCTACGCTGCGGGGTTTTGGTCGATATCTATTTTCGTTCAATATAGCAACCGAAAAAAATATGCTTAAAAGAATGTTGACACCTATTTTACATCGACCGAAAACCATTAAAATAAATTTAAATTGAACAGTGGGACGGGCTAATTTCAAATTAATTGTAAATGAAATGTAAATGTTATCTTAAATATAATTTTAATGTTAAAGGAACCTAAAACTAAAACATTAAACAAATAGAAAAGTAAAACAAATAAAAATAATTTAGTCCAGAAAAAAAAAACTTATAAGGATGAAAGCACTATTCACACAACTTGCTAATTTTAATTTACGTCAAAACATATACCAACTGAAAACGTACATAAAAATGAGCACGGAAATGCATTATATTTGAGCTAACATATTACCAAAGAAAATTTACGTAGAAACGTAAACCAAATTGAATTTATAATGACACGTGAATAAAAATTAGCACATAAAAATGGTGTTTTTTTTAGCAAAAAAAGGTACAGCGCGTTGAGGCGGTATCGAAACGTAAAGTGACTTGAATTTATATCGTCTAACAAAAACGTATTATATTTGACCCAACTCGTTTCCGTACAAAATTTATGTCAAAACTTAGATCAACTCATATCATCATCTTCATCATCAGTAAATCCCACCAATAGCAAAGCTAAGGTAGGGTCTGAGGAGGGTAAGATGTAGACAGCCTTACCTCTACCCCGTAGGAATAGAGGCTGCTTACAGTGAGACCCCCGGCTCAATGGTAGTTTTGTATCAAACTTGGACATAAGGCACATAACACTCGGCAATTAACACAAAGGCCAATTAGTGCACGTACTTCCTTGTCTTTCGGCTATCAACGCCACCACATGATGCATGATTAACCATCCCCCTCTTTTATCATTATCTTCATGAAATTAGTAAAATAACGTTACAATTAGTGCACTTGCACTTTTGCCCCCCGAGCGCCCACACATATATACATTATATGCGCATACCGCAAGCGAGACGTAAAACTTAGATCAACTGAAAACGCATATAAAAATAAGCACGAAAACGTATTATATCTGACCTAACTCATTTCTAGGAAAAAATAAAATTTACGTCAAAACGTAAATCAACTGAAAATGTAAATAATAATAAGCATAATAACATATTATATTTGACCAAACTCATTTTCAAGAAAAAATTACGCCGAAATGTAAATCAATTTGAATTTATACCGACACGTACATAAAAATAAACACGTAAAACTCAATTACAAAGTCTTTAAAGGGTATACCGTCGACTACCATCAGGGCCGGCTTTGGGCCCGGCAAACTCGTGCCGACGCCCGAGGCCCAAAATTTCAAAGGCCCCGAAAAGTCTTTATAAGCTTGTATATATTTATTAAATTATATATTTAGTATATTCATCCATTTACTATACAAAAAAATATTGGTAGTGTAGTGGCAAAAAGCATCTCAAAATAATGTAAAGGTCTCAAGTTCGAGTCTTTGCTCCGCCCGAGACCTAAATTTTTTCAAGAGTTTTCGGGGACGGCTGTGGCTACCATCCTCCACACCCTTGCATGAAAAGTTTGGCGGACTTGAGAACCACCATTACAACCGCCTGTGTTGACCTTTCTTTTGTTTTCATAGATGCCCGGGTCGACTCCTATTATGTGGGTTATAAGAGGACTCGGGGCGGAAGCGTTATGGTTGTCCATAACGCGTTGAATGGCCACGGAACACCGCCGCCGGTGCTTTCTATCACTCGTGGAAGTATAACGAGTTATGGTGGTCACGCGTTGAACTTTGAGTTTTGATAGGGTATGACTTGTACATTGTGCATTAATACTTGTACATTGGAATCCCCATCACTAGTGATACCACCTCCACTACATTTCTATCACTATCACTAGAATATTGGGTGCTGACATGGCATGATTTGATTGGGTGCTCCCATCACTAGAACCCATCACTAGTGAACCACCCCTCCCCCTAATATGCGACGAATGTAGTGGTGATGGATTGAATCGACATGGGAGGTTTTAAATGGTTAATTCTCTAGGTTTGACTCGGCGACGGTTGTGGTACACGATATAATAGCGGTTTGACACCGGTGGTGAAAGGTTGCGGTGGTGAGAGGGGGTTATATCATATTATGATTTTAGGATTTTGAAATGGTTTTTATGAAAGAGTTGATAGAAGGAAGCCAAATTGGTGGTTTTACCTTAACAAATAAAGGATGCGGTTTTTTTTTTTAAGTGAAGATAAGGTTTTGACAGTAAAAAACGTAAAAAGTCTTCTAATTAATTATTTTGTGCTCGATCTGTAATTGAAAATTTGAATTTTGTATCCATGGAATGCGAATTGTGAAATTTGTTTCAATGATTTCTGTTGCATAATTGTTTAGATCTCACCGCATGTGTATTGATTCGAATACCTATATGTTATTTTATCGTATCGATGGAATTTCGATTGAAATAATTTAAAGGGTGTGCATATTGGCACACCAACTTGGCTATTTGCACACCAAATCCTACCTGTACCTATGTTGCGTATAGGTCTATACGCAACGTAGGTACAGGGTAGGTGCACAACCAGTCAGTCAACCTCGTACACTATCAAATCATGCAGATATACGTTGCGTATAGATATATACGAAGCAAGTATACGAGGCACCTATACGTTGCGTATAGAGCTAAACGCAGCGTAGGTACATGACCAGCAACCTCATACACTGTCAACTCATGCAGATATACGCTGCGTACAGAGCCATACGAAGCCAGTATACGAGGCACCTATACGCTGCGTATAGAGCTATACGCATCATATGTCAGACAGATTTGACATCGATACGATGTTATCTAGGCACGTGAATAAAGGTATACGCTGAGTATAGAGCAATACGAGGCTGATAATTGTGAGTTCAAAACAGTATTTAGACATCAATACAGTCATGAATAATCTTAAGAATGTGTTGTAAAAACTTAAGAATTTTCGTGTTTCATATACTGATACAAGAGTCATGAATAATCAAAATTCTCCTGCAACTCGCGCATTGATGTCTGCTCGTTAGATAACATTTAAAAAAAACATTTGTATGAAAAAAATTATAGAAGTCGTCTAGAGAAGAAAAAAATTATTAAAAGCTTTTATAAAATTTCATGAATGTTTTTTTATTAAAAAAAGTTTTTTCTCTTAAACAATACTTTAAATATAAATCGTTTCCATCCAATATAAAATAGGAGGGAGAGAACATAACTTTAAAAAAACACCCTAGTAAATCAGTTTTCTACCAATACCAGTTTGGCAAGAAAAAAAAAACTCTTAAAAAGTAGGGGTACAAACGAGCCGAGCCCGAGCCTTATCTTAATCGAGCTAGGCTCGTTACAACTTTCTGAAACTCGAGCTCGATAAGGCTCGGCTCGTTCGAGCTTTTTATCGAACCGATCTCGAGTAGCTCGCGAGCCGCTCGGCTCGTTTCCACTCCTATTAAAAAGGTGTGTGTATATATATAAGGTTTAAAGATTGTGTATATGAAATTCTCCTCTAAATATTCTTTAGTGTTTTATAGGATTTGATTACTCGTAAGAATGAGCGTGTTCGAGAAAATATGATGTGATTACTATTACTAGTAAAGTTCAATATGATTATTAGTTAGGGCTGTTCAAACTTCTCGACGATCGAGAATCGCTCGAAAAATGCTCGTTCGATTCCCGCTCAGTTTGTAAATGAGCCGCTCGGATCGGTTCGATTCAAATTCAATCCAAGCATGAGCAAAGATCCGCTCGATCGTTGATCGCTCGGGTTTCGCTCGAATTATTTTTATTTATAATTAATATATATATATATATATATATATATTATGGATTTTATTTAACAAACCATAAAAGTTGTTATGTAATGTGTAGAACTTAATGGTTTTTTTTAATGTTTGTGTTTATAGGTTATATGTTGATTTGAAATTGAATTTTGTAGATGGAGATGATCAAGCTTAAAGAATGAAGTTTATGGCTTTTAAGCTAAATGACAATTTGTATTTCGCACTTTATTTTGTGTTTCTTAATATTGTTAAGAACATTTTTAGAATTATAATTTTAGTTATGTATTGCATTTGTTAGTAAGGTGTTGGACATGTTTTAATTAAGTTAGGATTTGTTTTTGTTGAACGCAGCCTTATAATTCAATCGAGTGAAACCGAGCGAAAACGATCCGCTCGATTCAAATTCAATCCGAGCATGAGCATCACTTTTGTGCTCGGTTTTGCAAATTCGACCTGATCGGATCGGATCGGTTGTAATTCAATCCGAGCATGAGCAGACCCTCGATCGGATCGGATCGGATCGGCTCATGAGCACCCCTATTATTAGTAGTTGTTAAAAATAACATAAGTATTATTATTATTATTACTATTATTATTATAAATACTGATATTTTTATTTTTATCATAAAACTAAAAAGCTATACGAGCACATTAGGTCCGGCAGTGTGGAATTTTGTAAATTGAGCCTTGCTAACTAGTTATCACAAAATAAATTAAGATGTTTTCTTTTATCATGTTTTATTTAAGAAAAAATAGTTAAAAAGGCATACAATTATTTTTATCTTAAGTAAAAATAAACATCAATATTTATAAGCAAAATAATTAGATAGGATCTAAATGAAATATTATTGAATGATTTCAAAAGTAGTCTTTGATTAGAAGGAAAGCTCCCCTTTGGTTTGTCTGAAGGTACAACATGAATGAGTCAACATGTGTTAATAGGTGCCTTTTCCATATCCAACTCAAAATCAACCACTCACCTTTTTAACCATCCACTTATTGTAAGTATATTTTCTTTTATAGAATTTGTAATATAAAAATAGTAGATAGAAAATCTAGTCATTATTACACAAGACGAGTGATGATTATTTATCTAGAAAGGAAAATATGTACAAAAATAGTTAATATACTTTAAGTTTGCTAAATAAATTTATTAAATCCAAAGTTTTATGTTTTCTTTTACCATATTTGCATCAAAATATTATAAGAGTGTATCAAACTTTGTAATTTTGATTCATGGTTATAATGAGTTTTTATGCTCGTATTTCCAATGGCGTGTCAATACATTTGAACATGCCTATTGGCCAACTTGTAAAAAACATGAGAATACAGTGGTGTTTCTAACTTTGTAGGTTTGAATTGTAGCTAATAAAGTATATAAGGGTGTGTAACACCTGCTAAATTCGGGCCTGATTTGAACTTATCAGATGATTTACAACTAAAATATTTAATATAAATAAATGAGTAAACTGCCATTTTGGTCCCTAAGGTTTGGTCATTTTTGTCATTTTAGTCCAAAACTCAAACTTTTTAAATCTGGGTCCCTGTGATTTCACTTTTATTGTCATTTTGGTCTAAAAGTGAAATCAGCTGATATTTGTCTAATAAAATCATGTTATTTTGTCCTTTTTCTCAGGGGTAAAATGGTCAACTTAATTTTATTTTAACATATTATTAAATAAATTAAATAACCATTTGACCTCATAAAAGCTCGGATATTATCATTTTCCCCAAAAAATCATCTTCTCCAAACCCTCCCAAACCCTCTATTCTACGATCATCTTGCACTACCCCTGATTTTTGGGAGTTGACTGTAACATTAGAAGATTAAAGTGCAATTCCCAAGCTTATTTAAGATGATTTATGAAGATCCAGTGACAGTAATTGATGCAGAGAAACGAACATTGACAAGAAATTTAGGAAAATTGCTCAAATTTGGATCCCTCTTAATTGCGACAGGGTGCACTGCATCTAAGTAATTCTTAGAAAAACTTATGGATTGCATGTTTCATTAAGAAAAATTGATTATTCTTTCTGCATTCTTGTAAGTTGTGAATCTTGTCCGTTTACACACATACAATGTGATATACATTTGCAGTTTGCTCATATTTCCAGAGAAAATTGATGGAAACTTACGTGGTGTTCACTATATTCGAGATGTTGCTGATGCTGATTCTCTACAATCATCTTGCACCACCCCTGATTTTTGGGAGGGTTTGAAGAAGATGATTTTTGGGGAAGATGATAATATCTGCGCTTTTATAAGGTCAAGGTCAAATGATTATTTAATTTAATTAATTTAATTAATAATGTGTTATAATAAAATTATATTGACCATTTTTCCCATGAGGAAAAGAACAAAATAACAGGATTTTATTAGACAAATATCAGTTGATTTCATTTTTGGACCAAAATAGCAATAAAAGTGAAACCATAGGGACCCAAATTTAAAAGATTTGAGTTTTGGACTAAAGTGGCAAAAGTAACCAAATCTCAGGGACCAATATGGCAGTTTACTCTAAATAAATTCTAACATTCAATAATCAATATTTAAATTTTAGTAAATCAAACATAACTGGGCCAAGAGATCCGGCCCAATTTATAAATACAATTTAAACTAAAATACTTCGCTGAGTAAACTGCCATTTTGGTCCCTGTGGTTTGGCCAGTTGTCACACCCCAACCGATGGCGGAATCATCGGGGCATGGCACTGAGCGAAACAGATTGTCCAGAAGTTTCCATAACAACTATCATTACCATTCAATTCAAATGATACGTCCCATACCGTATCTTAAATAGTCAAACAAGTTATTACAGATACATCAAAACAACTATTCTGTTCCGACAACTCAGATTTAAACATAACTAATTTATTCGTTGGTTTCTAGGACTCCAGTTCCTAGCTTCGATTTCATCACAGCACAAAGAGCAAACATGCAACCTAAGCACCTGTCACATACGTTAAAATAAGTCAATACATAAAATGTAAAGGTGAGCATACAAGTTTGATAATAGCATATAGAGTTCGAATTCGTTTACGCATAACCAGCACGTACACATAGTGAAATGAAACGCGTTAGTTATCGACATAGATCCATCGATACCAATGACTGCGGGTTGACTGCCCGAGGCAGTTCGCAATACATGATTACCACCGTAATCCATGCAAGTAAAAGATCCTTAACAACCCCCGTGTGAACGGGTGCTGAGTCCAAACTATAGTACTGTCGTTGCTAAGGCAGGTAGACAACATTCCATGTGTAAACATAACAAACAAGCATTCATAAGCCACGTATAACATGCGTAAATGGTTTAGCGTTTAAAATAGCTTGAGTAGTGTGATTGTTGTAGTTTGAATATTCGTAACGTATGTAACACCCAAAAGTGCTAAAGCAAAAAGGGTTCGAGTATACTCACAGTGATTGTGGATTGAAGGGAGCGCTTTACAGCGAGTACGGTTAGCCTGAATAGATTCGATAACGTAACGATAAGTGGCGCGTAAAACATTACAAAGTGAGAGTAGGTAGGATAACTGATCGTGCGGATCAGCTATCCGTGAGAGGAAGTCATCCGTGCGCATGAACTATCCGTGCGGATGGTGATGCGTGCGGATGGTGATCCA
This sequence comes from Helianthus tuberosus, assembly GCA_030545235.1. Taxonomy (NCBI): domain Eukaryota; kingdom Viridiplantae; phylum Streptophyta; class Magnoliopsida; order Asterales; family Asteraceae; genus Helianthus; species Helianthus tuberosus. Next base: position 9,993 of record JARYGA010007549.1, read on the forward strand.
TCCGGATAAGCTATCCGTGCAGATGGTAATCCGTGCGGATTAGTTGTGCGTGCGGATGACTTATCCGTACGGATAAGTTGTTTGTGCGGATAATCGTTCAAGTGGATTGTTTCTTCCTACGGATGTGTTTGTGTATGATGACTTGTGCTTTGGAGTTTTCGTTGTAGCATTTAGAAAACACATAAGTGTTTCTACCTTTCAAGCCGGTCGCGCGGACGACAATCCGTGCGAATGGTAGTCCGTGCGGACAATGGTGATCCGTGCGGACAGTCTGTGCGCGCGGGCAGAGACCATCCGTCCGGATAGCCTGTCCGTGCGGACGACTTGGCCGTGCGGATGAGCATTGTTTGAATTTATTTTAAGGCCTTAGTATCTCATGATCCGAAGAGTAATCCATTCAGAGGTCGTCCGTCCGGATTGCTCATCCGTCGATACTCAAACCTTGTTTGGAAAGTGGGTCCCAAGGGTAGCCCATCCGGGTGACAACTCGTCCGGATGACCCGTGCGTGCGGACAGCTAGTCCGTGCGGACAGTCTCTGGTCTGATTGTTCCGTTCGTCTACTCTTGGTTCCTGCTGTCGTTTATCGAGACGTGCTGATTTCGTGACAACCATTTGGAGTTGTATTCTCACCCGCACGACTAGACCGGTCAGGAACCACCCTAACTTGGCCTGTCGGCGACTCAGAACGGTAGTTCCGGTTGACCCCGAAATCAGGTGTCTTGCGGTAGAACTCCAGATCTAGGACTAGTGCATCACTATTATCGAGTAGAGACTAGAACCGATCAGATTCGTACCGATCTTAAGGGTAAATGAAGGAGAGAACCTAGGTTTATTTCTTTCAACTCTTTTATCCTTAGAAAAGTTTAGATTTGGGTGGTGTGGTTGTGAAATCTTATGGAAATCGTTCAGATCTGAGCTATTCTTGGTGGAATGAAGTCAAGTTTGAAGTTCATACGAACTTCATGATGACGTCACCCGAGAATACCTCAAATCCGGATGATTTCATGGTTAAAAGTGGAGATTTGAAAGATGGAAAGGTGTAGAATTGTGTAGTGATCAAAGATGTACAAGAATTAGTGCAAGATCTTACCTGGATTGAGAGAAATCTGAGAAAAAGTGAAGAATGCGTGCGGTTCGGACGTCACTTGCCAAAAGTGGAAAAGTTGGAGAGTGACCCGTGTATTTATAGGATGCCAAAAAGGGAAAGGGGTGAACCGTGCGCATGGCACGTACCCGGATAGGCTATCCGCGCGGATAGGTCATCCGTGCGGATTGGCAATCCGTGCGGATGCCGCCTGCTTGGGTGCGTTCGGTGCGATGTTGTTTCGGTTTCGATTTGCGAGCGATTTGATAGGGTTTCCTAGTCAAATTACTTTCAGTCCCAACTACTTCTTATATGGTTCGACTCGGAATTCGGGTTCGGGTTCGTTTACATTCGAGTTAGACTTCGAGTTCGATTGAGTTCGCTTGATTATCACAACATAATATAAAATAAACATGCACAGGTAACACGTAAGGCACACACACACGTAGAAATGACAAGTAGAATACATAGATCGAGTTACGGTTCGATGTCGATTTGATTAGCATAGCTTGATTAACTTTATCGCATTGTTACTCCCTATCATTCACAGTCGTAGGTCGATTGAAATACGGTTAGCATGACTTGATTATTGTAATGAACGACATTTACTCCACATAATATAAATAAAATAAAAACATTTCTACGAGTCAAGTCGCGCGAAATCGGTCGTTGACTTTGACCTTGACTTTGACTTTCACTCGTGAAAACACGGGGTGTTACAGCCTCCCCTTGTTTAGGAAATTTCGTCCCGAAATTAAGCTGAAAGCTGTAACTAGGTCGTGAATCACGTGTGAGAGTTCCTCGTTTGGACCACTGAAAGTTGTCAAATTAATCGGGGTTTTTTTTTTTTGAAAATCGCTAAATTAAACGTACACAATAACCGTGATTCTATTGATTTTGATGACGTATACAAAGCCGAGAATCACGTTTTGCCTTTTTCTCTCTACTTTCTCTCTCTAACCCTAAGGGTTCTATTTATAGGCACAAGGTTATAAGGAATCTCTCCTTATTTACAATTATGCCACCTTGCCTTTCTTAACCAGACATTACTCGCTCGTTAAACAACTGTGGATACTTTGTCTTCATGTCGCTTTCAAGTTCCCAAGTGAACTCCGCGCCTCGTTTGCCTTCCCATCGGACTTTCACAATAGGAATGCGTGAGCGTCTGAGTTCTTTGGTTTGGCGATCCATGATTTCGACGGGCTTTTCCACGAAGTGTAATGTTTCGTTCACTTGTAGATCATCTAGAGGAACATGTAAGTCGTGGTCGGCGATGCACTTTCGGAGGTTTGACACGTGGAAAGTCGGATGGACGTTGCTAAGTTCCTCCGGTAATTCGATTCTGTAGGCGACTTTTCCGATCCTTTCCAGAATCTTAAAAGGTCCCACATATCGAGGCGTGAGTTTCCCTTTCTTGCCGAATCGGACTACACCCTTCCAAGGTGATACCTTTAGGAGTACGTAGTCACCAACGCCATATTCACGGGGCTTGCGCTTTTTATCGGCGTAAACTTCTGTCGATCCCGAGCTTTCGCTAGGTTGTCTCGAATTTGGAAAATTTTGTCTGTCGTTTCTTGTAGCAGCTCCGGACCGGTTAGTTGCGAGTGACCGATCTCGTGCCACACAATAGGCGATCGACATCTTCTTCCATACAAGGCCTCGAAAGGTGCCATCTGGATGCTAGCCTGGTAGCTGTTGTTATACGAGAATTCGACTAACGGAAGGTGTCTATCCCAATTACCTCCGAAGTCTAGAACACACGAACGGAGCATGTCTTCAAGAGTTCGAATCGTTCTTTCAGTCTGACCGTCGGTTTGTGGGTGGAACACAGTACTTAGATTAAGCGTTGTACCTAGTGCCGTTTGAAATGTTTCCCACAATCGTGAAGTGAACCGAGCATCACGATCAGAGATGATGTCACGAGGCGTCCCATGTCGACAAATGATCTCGTCGGTGTAGATTCGGGCTAATCGTTCTACCTTGTAGTCTTCTCGTATTGGCAGAAAGTGAGCTGATTTAGTCAAGCGGTCAATAACAACCCAAATGCTGTCGTGACCTGATGACGTGGTTGGAAGCTTGGTTACGAAATCCATAGCTATGCTCTCCCACTTCCACATGGGGATTGGAGGTTGTTCGAGCAAGCCAGAGGGTCTTTGATGTTCAGCCTTGATTCTAGCACAGGTTAGGCATTTTCCGACGTAGAGTGCGATATCCCGTTTCATACCCGGCCACCAGTACCTATATCGAAGGTCATGGTACATTTTGTCAGCACCGGGATGGATAGAGTATCGGGATTTGTGGGCTTCATCCATGATAATCTGTCGCAGGTTGGTTCGCTTGGGAATCCAAATTCGGTCTAAGAAATGGAATATCCCATTTGATTTGCTCACAAGCTGGGCTCCATCGTGGTAGATTCTTTCTTTCTTCAAGGTGCGTTCGTTGAAACATGCATGCTGGGCGTCGCGAATGAGAGCTTCGAGGTTGTGCTGGGCTTGAACATTTCGAGTGCTAAGTAGATAGCTCCATCTGCTAAGTGCGTCGGCAACAACATTTGCTTTGCCTGGGTGATAACGAATCTCACAGTCGTAATCGTTGAGAAGTTCTACCCATCGGCGTTGACGCATATTTAGTTCCTTCTGATTAAAGATGTGTTGTAGGCTCTTATGATCAGTGAATATCGTACACCTTGTACCATACAGGTAGTGTCGCCAAATCTTTAATGCAAAAACAACTGCGCCTAGCTCGAGATCGTGGGTTGTATAGTTCTTCTCATGGACTTTGAGCTGACGAGATGCGTAAGCTATGACCTTGTCCCGTTGCACTAGGACGCAACCGAGACCAAGGTTGGAAGCATCACAGTAGACAATGAAATTATCGTTTCCGTCGGGTAGTGTGAGAACAGGAGCATTGCAAAGCATGTGTTTGAGGGTTCGAAAGGCAGACTCTTGTTTGGTTCCCCAGACAAAAGGCTGGTCCTTATGAGTGAGAGAGGTAAGTGGTACAGCAATTTTCGAGAATCCTTCGATAAATCGTTGATAATATCCCGCTAGCCCGAGAAAGGAGCGGACTTCAGACGGATTCTTAGGCGTAACCCAGCTCTTAACGGCTTCAATCTTCGCAGGATCGACGTGAATACCCTGACTATTTACGATGTGACCCAGAAACTGAACCTCCCCCAACCAAAACTCGCACTTGGAGAATTTGGCGTAGAGTTGGTTCCCCTGGAGTAACTCGAGAACCAAACGTAGATGTTGCGCGTGTTCGGCTCTCGTTTTGGAATAGATCAAGACATCGTCGATGAACACGATGACGAAACGGTCGAGATATGGTTTACACACTCGATTCATCAGATCCATGAAAACTGCTGGTGCGTTTGTTAGGCCAAAAGGCATGACAACGAATTCGTAATGGCCGTAACGAGTGCGAAACGCGGTTTTGGGTATATCCTCCTCTTGTATACGCAGCTGATGATATCCTGAACGTAGATCGATCTTTGAGAAACACGTAGCGCCTTGTAGTTGGTCAAACAAATCGTTGATTCGAGGCAGAGGATAGCGGTTCTTGATAGTCAACTTATTCAATTCCCGGTAGTCGATGCACATTCGGAACGACCCGTCCTTCTTTTTGACGAAAAGGACTGGTGCACCCCAAGGAGAGGTGCTCGGGCGAATAAAGCCTTTCTCAAGTAATTCCTGGAGTTGGGTTGAGAGTTCACGCATTTCGGACGGCGCGAGTCGATAAGGAGCTTTGGCGATAGGATTAGCTCCAGGAATGAGATCAATGCGAAAATCAATATCGCGCTTAGGAGGTAGTCCGGGAAGATCCTCTGGAAAAACATTAGGAAATTCTCGAACCACTGGAACGTCTTTTACTTCCTTCTTCTCTTTCTTTTCCTTCTCCGCTGCTACGACGTTAGCCAAGAAAGCCCTGTATTCCTTGCGGAGATACTTGCTAGCTTGTAGACATGACATAAGCTTGAGACCCTTCGAAGTAGTATCACCATAAACACACAATGAATCACCGTTCGCGAGCGAAAAATGAATCATCTTATCGAAGCACACAACTTCGGCATGGTTTTCACGGAGAAAGTCCATGCCTACTATGACGTCAAAGCTTCCGAGTTGCATCGGAATAAGGTCAATTGAGAAGATGTGATTGTTGAGCTCGAGAGTGCAATCACGAATAACAGAGTTTACAGCGACGGTTCTTCCGGTAGCGACTTCAACATCGAATGCAGAGGAGAGTCGGGAACGTTTACGACTAAGGAGTTTCTCAAATTCGAGTGACACAAAGCAATTATCGGCTCCAGTATCAAACAAACATGAAGCATAAATACCATTCACAAGGAACGTACCATTGACCACGTTGTTGTCGGCCTGAGCTTGACGCACATTGAGATTGAAAGTTCTGGCGCGTGCGGCCTGTTGTTGCTGTTGTTGCGGTTCTTGTTTCACTACCCTGTTCGGGCACATGTTGGCGAAATGATTCGGGTCACCACACGTGAAGCATGCTCTGGCTTTGAATGCGGGTGCCGGAGGAGCTTGTTGGCCCTGTGGGGCAGCGAGTAGAGCTTGATTGGCAGGAGCTTGGCGGATGCGACAGTTGGCAGTAAAGTGGCTGTAGACATTGCAGTGAGCACAGAAGCGGCATTGAATAGCAGTCGGGTGATGATAGGTGCAAGTAGGGCAGAGCGGGTGTGGTCCAGTATATGCACGCTTTGCAGGCGGTGCATTGGCCACAGGCAACGCTACTTGACGCTGTTGGGCAGGTACAGCTTGGATCGGTGCAGCAGTAATAGCACAGTTCTTGTTGGTGGAGCTGTTCTTTCTCTTGTTGCTTGACGAGGTGGTTTCAGCAGTTGGTGCAGTAGTAGTGGCTTGATGCAGATGCTTGGAGGTCTTATCCCACACTCCAGCCTTAACCCTTTTGTCATTGATTTTAGCGGCCAGCAGATAGGTTTCTTCGATCGTGGCAGTCTTGGCCGCTTGCACGAAATCAGCAACGCAGTCGGGCAAAGCTCGGATGTACTTCTTGATGGTCATCTCAGGAGTCTTGACCTGGTCAGGACAGATAATGCTGAGCTGTTTGAAGCGAGCAGTGAGGCCAGCATTGTCTCCATCCTTCTGATGTATGTGCCAAAATTCATCTTCAAGCTTTTGACGCTCGTGAGGAGGGCAGAATTCCTCTAGCATGACTTCCTTGAGCTCGTCCCACGACAAACCGTAAGCTGCATCATTCCCTCTCTTGTTCCTCTCGGCCGTCCACCAGTCCAAAGCACGGGACTGAAAGACGCCGGTAGCGTTCAGAGTTCGGAGGTCATTGGGGCAACCACTTTGTCGCAGAGTAACCTCGATAGAGTCAAACCAGTGGAATAGAGCAGTAGGACCTCCTTCGCCTGTGAATTCTTTCGGCCCACATGACTTGAATTGTTTGAAACTGAAAGGTCTTGCGACAGCTCTAGGACCTTCAGTCCTCGATTCCTCGGATGATTTGCTGGCATTTTCATAGGCATCGCTCACCGCCTTTGCTACGGCTTTCGCGACGATGGAAGCAAGGCGTCTGTCCTTCTTTTCCTGGCGAGAGAGTGGATGACGGGATCCAGGCGACATTGTCTGCAATAGACATCGCCATGGAACTCAACACATGTATTCGAATCTCACCTCACACGTCTACTACTACTAAAGCTCAGTAACACGTACCATGTAAACATATATAGTCACAAAATCACAGAATTGCACAAAATCACATAAACACATAGAGCACATAATCACAATATTCCTAAACAGATAAGCACAATAGCAAAACACACATAACTTAATCACTAAAAGCAGTCAGAAAACAGAAACCTAGTATTCAGAGTTTGCGAGTGTTCGAAAGCAGTGTAGCGCGAGCGATTTGTCAATGTCGTGTCGTGTGAGTTTTGTGTTTTAGCAGAAGCAGTAGTGTTGTGTTGAAAACAATAGTACCTCAAAACGTTAACAAATAAACAGAAAATGCATAAAATCTTCGTAAAGATCGATAAATCAAAGGTAGATTGTCTGCGACTAATAGACTTCGACTAACCAAAGTGGCTCGACTATTCGCAAGGATCCTGTGTGCACAATTACCTCCAGGACTATGCCTTTGCCTCGATTCTTGGGCGTTGGTGCAATTCCCTTTGGTTACATTGTGTCTTTAGATCGTTGGAGTCCATCGAAACTTTGGTGAGAGTTTTGTATAAAAGCAGGACGAGTCGTCAAGGTTAGGGTTTCACCCCTATCTTGCAACTTCCGTCCTCGTTTTTGATAAAATTTGAGGAGATTATTCATCAAAATATGGATTTCACTCCTAATTTGGTATGATTTTCCTCGTTTGTAGCTAAAACGCAAGCTGATTAGGCAACTTTAGTCGAGAGTTTGCGGTTTTCACACCTATTCTCGGCCTCATTACCTGTTCATAACTTGAAAATTCGAGTGCAGTGATAGAAAAGAGTGAGTGGTAGTGGTGAGTTTACGCATACGCGTGAGTTGGTCTGTTGGTTCTTAACTATAGACTAGGTCTCTAGGACTTCAACCCGGACTAGGTCGAGTCTTGCCTAATTCCCTATAGTTATGGCTCTGATACCAATCTGTCACACCCCAACCGATGGCGGAATCATCGGGGCATGGCACTGAGCGAAACAGATTGTCCAGAAGTTTCCATAACAACTATCATTACCATTCAATTCAAATGATACGTCCCATACCGTATCTTAAATAGTCAAACAAGTTATTACAGATACATCAAAACAACTATTCTGTTCCAACAACTCAGATTTAAACATAACTAATTTATTCGTTGGTTTCTAGGACTCCAGTTCCTAGCTTCGATTTCATCACAGCACAAAGAGCAAACATGCAACCTAAGCACCTGTCACATACGTTAAAATAAGTCAATACATAAAATGTAAAGGTGAGCATACAAGTTTGATAATAGCATATAGAGTTCGAATTCGTTTACGCATAACCAGCACGTACACATAGTGAAATGAAGCGCGTTAGTTATCAACATAGATCCATCGATACCAATGACTGCGGGTTGACTGCCCGAGGCAGTCGCAATACATGATTACCACCGTAATCCATGCAAGTAAAAGATCCTTAACAACCCCCGTGTGAACGGGTGCTGAGTACAAACTATAGTACTATCGTTGCTAAGGCAGGTAGACAGCATTCCATGTGTAAACATAACAAACAAGCATTCATAAGCCACGTATAACATGCGTAAATGGTTTAGCGTTTAAAATAGCTTGAGTAGTGTGATTGTTGTAGTTTGAATATTCGTAACGTATGTAACACCCAAAAGTGCTAAAGCAAAAAGGGTTCGAGTATACTCACAGTGATTGTGGATTGAAGGGAGCGCTTTACAGCGAGTACGATTAGCCTGAATAGATTCGATAACGTAACGATAAGTGGCGCGTAAAACAGTACAAAGTGAGAGTGGGTAGGATAACTGATCGTGCGGATCAGCTATCCGTGAGAGGAAGTCATCCGTGCGCATGAACTATCCGTGCAGATGGTGATGCGTGCGGATGGTGATCCATCCGGATAAGCTATCCGTGCGTGCGACTATCCGTGCGGATGGTAATCCGTGCGGATTAGTTGTGCGTGCGGATGACTTATCCGTACGGATAAGTTGTTTGTGCGGATAATCGTTCAAGTGGATTGTTTCTTCCTTCGGATGTGTTTGTGTATGATGGCTTGTGCTTTGGAGTTTTCGTTGTAGCATTTAGAAAACACATAAGTGTTTCTACCTTTCAAGCCGGTCGTGCGGACGACAATCCGTGCGTATGGTAGTCCGTGCGGACAATGGTGATCCGTGCGGACAGTCTGTGCGCGCGGGCAGAGACCATCCGTCCGGATAGCCTGTCCGTGCGGACGACTTGGCCGTGCGGATGAGCATTGTTTGAATTTATTTTAAGGCCTTAGTATCTCATGATCCGAAGAGTAATCCATTCAGAGGTCGTCCGTCCGGATTGCTCATCCGTCGATACTCAAATCTTGTTTGGAAAGTGGGTCCCAAGGGTAGCCCGTCCGGGTGACAACTCATCCGGATGACCCGTGCGTGCGGACAGCTAGTCCGTGCGGACAGTCTCTGGTCTGATTGTTCCGTTCGTCTACTCTTGGTTCCTGCTGTCATTTATCGAGACGTGCTGATTTCGTGACAACCATTTGGAGTTGTATTCTCACCCGTACGACTAGACCGGTCAGGAACTACCCTAACTTGGCCTGTCGGCGACTCAGAACGGTAGTTCCGGTTGACCCCGAAATCAGGTGTCTTGCGGTAGAACTCCAGATCTAGGACTAGTGCATCACTATTATCGAGTAGAGACTAGAACCGATCAGATTCGTACCGATATTAAGGGTAAAAGAAGGAGAGAACCTAGGTTTATTTCTTTCAACTCTTTTATCCTTAGAAAAGTTTAGATTTGGGTGGTGTGGTTGTGAAATCTTATGGAAATCGTTCAGATCTGAGCTATTCTTGGTGGAATGAAGTCAAGTTTGAAGTTCATACGAACTTCATGATGACGTCACCCGAGAATACCTCAAATCCGGATGATTTCATGGTTAAAAGTGGAGATTTGAAAGATGGAAAGGCGTAGAATTGTGTAGTGATCAAAGATGTACAAGAATTAGTGCAAGATCTTACCTGGATTGAGAGAAATCTGAGAAAAAGTGAAGAATGCGTGCGGTTCGGACGTCACTTGCCAAAAGTGGAAAAGTTGGAGAGTGACCCGTGTATTTATAGGATGCCAAAAAGGGAAAGGGGTGAACCGTGCGCATGGCACGTACCCGGATAGGCTATCCGCGCGGATAGGTCATCCGTGCGGATTGGCAATCCGTGCGGATTGGCAATCCGTGCGGATTGGCCATCCGTGCGGATGCCGCCTGCTTGGGTGCGTTCGGTGCGACGTTGTTTCGGTTTCGATTTGCGAGCGATTTGATAGGGTTTCCTAGTCAAATTACTTTCAGTCCCAACTACTTCTTATATGGTTCGACTCGGAATTCGGGTTCGGGTTCGTTTACATTCGAGTTAGACTTCGAGTTCGATTGAGTTCGCTTGATTATCACAACATAATATAAAATAAACATGCACAGGTAACACGTAAGGCACACACACACGTAGAAATGACAAGTAGAATACATAGTTCGAGTTACGGTTCGATGTCGATTTGATTAGCATAGCTTGATTAACTTTATCGCATTGTTACTCCCTATCATTCACAGTCGTAGGTCGATTGAAACACGGTTAGCATGACTTGATTATTGTAATGAACGACATTTACTCCACATAATATAAATAAAATAAAAACATTTCTACGAGTCAAGTCGCGCGAAATCGGTCGTTGACTTTGACCTTGACTTTGACTTTCACTCGTGAAAACACGGGGTGTTACACCAGTTTTGCCACTTTAGTCCAAATCTCAAACTTATTACATCTGGGGCCCTGTGGTTTGGATTTTGTTGCCATTTTAATCCAAAACTCAAAATGTCTGATTTTTTACTGATTTACTGACCCTTTTTTGTCCTGTTGTGGAGGGGTAGTTTGGGCATTAAAATTTCATTAATGTATTTCATTAATTAAAAAAACCACATAATAATAAAAACCCCCTTATTATCTTATTATTTCTGACAATACATCATCATCTTCAACCCCTGTTCTCAGTTCAATCTTCTCAAACCCTAAATTAAACTCCGGCGATCTGCATTCTTGCCAAGACGATTCCGATGGACGACGATGGGGATGATTTTAGCTGCTGTGTTCGAAAAGAAGGCGTCCATTTTGATCCAGAAGTAAAATACAGTACGTATTTGACGTTGATAAACTGGATTTGAAAACCCCTGTTTCTGATTGAAAGTTTTTTTCTTATTCCACAGCAAATCATCCCGATTTATTCACCCTGAAAGTGCACCATGGTGGTGATTTCACTGATGAGGATGATTTTGAATATGGCGGGGGTAAGGTAGACTACGTTGATAATGTGAATTCCGATATGTTTTCATTGATAGTGATGAATGATATGTTGTTAGCATTTGGTTATTCAGAAGATGATGTTGTGGTTTACCATTTTAGGGTTCCAGGGGAAGATTTAGTGTTAGGTTTAAGGCCTCTAGGCACTGATAGTGATGTATTGAGAATGATTAGTTATGTTGAAAAAAACAAGGTGCTAGAGGTGTATATTCAACATGTTAACAGGTTTTCAAAAAAGGATGTTCCAAAGGAACCTGAATATGTAGACCTTCGTGATGAGCAGGATGAAGACAGTGAGGATAGTGATCAGGAGGATGAAGATAGTGAAAGTGAGAGTGTTGATGGTAGTTATGAAGGATCAAGTGAAGGTAGTGCAGGTGAGGGTGAAAAGTCAGAAGGTGTAGATACCACCCCTAGCAAACGTGTAAAGTCATTTCATAGGAAAAGCGTAAAGGCTAAGAATAGGAAAGATAGAACTGATAAGGAGGTTCAGGATGAGGAAGATGATGTTGAACCTTGTGGCAATCCTAGAAGTCCAACAAGGCAATTCAGGAGGATATATGTTTGCTTAGGTGCATTAAAGGCTGGATTTAAATTGATAGGGAGACCTATACTGGGGCTTGATGGATGTTTTTTGAAAGGGCCATTCCCTGGCCAGATTCTCACAGCAGTAGGAGTGGATGGCAACAATGGGATTTATCATGTTTCCTATGCAGTGGTGGAGGCTGAAACAACTGCAAGCTGGACATGGTTTCTTAAGTGTTTAGATGATGATCTTGAACTGGAACCTAACAGTAATTTCACCTTCATAACTGACAGGCAAAATGTAACCCTATTGTTCAATGATTTACTTGTTTTTGCATTTTCTTATTACAATGTTAACCCTTTTTGTAACTATGATGCTAGGGATTGATACCTGCTATACTGAAAGTG